>WNHD01003446.1:0-12687 GCA_011057455.1 Ganaspis sp. Gsp50
AAAATCTTATTTATAATTAAATAAAATTGTTAAAACTTGTAGATAAACATAATTTTATGTGAGAATTTGTAAAAATACCAAATAAGCTAATTAATATTGTGAAAATTTGCAATTTAAAGTGTTCATTTATTTTTTATGATTTAAAATTAATAATTTAATAAAATTTGGATTCAAAGTTACTTAATTTTACGTAAATATAATTAAATAAGTTAAAAACTGAGCAATCTTTTGAAAATAGTTGACATTTCATATATTTTTTCAATGGAAAATCTAGGTACCCGGTTTTGCTCCACCGGTGGGGCAAAACCGAGTAATTTGGATTTTTTTGAAAAACGTGGTTTAAAACAAAAAAAAAATTATTTTTTAGTAACCATCGATATTTTCTTGTAGTTAAATAGTCAATGAAGAAATATTTAGACTAAAAAAATTTTTTTGTAGGATAACTTTTTTGTAAACGAGCTTTTTACACAAAGTACCCGGTTTTGCCCCACCTTCCCCTACTGTAAGTAGAAACGAAAAAGTTCACGCGCCTAATATACATGTGGCAATATATATATATATATATATATATGTGCTCCCTTAATTGGTTTTCAATAATTCTTTTTCAAGCATTGCTTTTCAAAAATTTGTTATTTCAGTTTATTTTTATCACTTAGTTCTTATAATAGTTACAATATTTAATAAATTGTCACGTTTATTTTTATTTAATGATTCCTTTTCTGGTCTTTTAGTTCATTTTTTTCATCAGCAAAAAAATCTGTGATAAAAAATAAAAAAAGTGTGTTTCAAAGAAATAACATTAAGTAGGTATGTAATATCTGGTTAGACCATCTACAACAAGACGATATTAATCACTATTTTCGTTTTCTCCTTTATTAGTCAGTTTCACTTGTGATGCTAAGTGAGAGCAAATGTACCTAAAGCAACATCTTAAACTTAGTCTTTTTAATGACTACTTAATGACTCCTAATTCGCAATTTACTGCCTAGTTTTGGCCTAAGAAAAATATTATTCACCTTTTTGTTTTCAATCTTTTGTCCTAGATTTAAGATTCTGTATACTTCAATCATTTTGTTACATGTATTTTATTACTCATGATGAAGAAATTGATGTACAATTTTTACAGTTCGATGACTTTTTCACCTTTCTTGTTCGATGTGAAAGTGATGCTCAAGCTATTACAAATCTTCAGGATCAAGGATACTAGACCGTTTTCTTCACTTTCATTTTAGATATAATGGACCTGTGTATAATTAGCATTCAAGTCGAGAACAGAAATGCTAAACAGGTTAAAAACTGAAGACAAAAATGTGTCTACATTTTTTAAATTTGTTTTCCTTTTACAAAGGGGCAACAAAATTTTTATAAGTAGTATAAATAAATAAGTTTTGTAAAAAACTGACTTTCTTTCAGGATTACTCAATTATAAGGTGAATGTAAAAAATAACTGAATGAGTGACGATCCCGTTGGAGTCTAATGAGCTAATGTTGCGTTATCGAATTGTACACACGAGATGACAATTTTAAGACCTAATTCATCTTTAATTAGAGAGCAAAAAGAAAGTTTGACTTCTTGAGACACTAATATGGTATTGAGGCTGTGAAAAATGTTGGTGAGCGAGTTGCTAAACGATGCCTTTAAATGACACGACTTACTTTTCAATAAAAATGTGTATGTTCTACTTTATCTCACCTAATACTTCAATTGATACTTGACATATCTCGACATACGGAAAAAACCCTTAACGTCCACACTCTTCCCGGAAAGACTTAATCTTATTCTCGCATCTAGAAATATCAACGATTCAATTAATTGTATTTCAAGCAAAATTTTGCAAACAAAAATTTTTCAATCCAATTTCTTAAATTCCTGTTTCTAAAATTTTGAGTATCCTTGAAGTTTCACAAAAAATAACTCATAAAATCCGATTGTTTTTATTGGTCATTTATTTCCTGTTTTGTCCAATCTCTAAAAGGAATTGACCATTTATATCGTCAATTATTTTCTTGCAAGAAAAAAATTGTCTTGAATTTTTTTTGTAAAGTTATCTAAAAAATCTGCGGTTATTGAAATCTAAGAGATTCGATTTAAAAAAGGAACAAATTCGTTTTTCTACGTGACAAGTTCAGGATAAATGAAGATTCATAAATCTGAGATGAGCGTTTCTTGGGTTTAAAGTGGAACATCAAAGTGAGCAAAAAGTTTGCTTAGAAAGAGATAATTGCATCAATAGACTGGAACCTTGAAGTGTTTCTATTTCTCACTTTCGGATGTTCCGCGAAGTAATATCTTTCTCCATTTGCACGCAGACATTGTAGTTCAGTTTGAACTCATAAACTTTCATTCAAACGTCGCAGACGAAAACATGAACTTTCACTTGTATAATGTTTTGGTATGCGATGAAGCTCGTACTCGGCGTGAGAACAGTGGAAATTATTGTCCTATCTTGAAAGCGAGAGTCGTACACCTTTTGAATAAATGCTTTTTAAAATCTTTTGGGCTTAATTAAACATGAAACTTTCGCTTCTAATGGATCAGAATGCCTAATGAGTGTTGAATTCAATTTTGAATTGACTTATGCAGAGTTGATATTTAATATTTAATAATATTTATAATTAACATCTTATTATCAGCCATGCAAAAATATTCCATCAGAAGCTTTTTTGAAACAAATTTCACGTAGAATTTCCAGTTTACAATTTTCATTCAGAGATTTCAAGTTACAGAAAGAAAAATTCTTTGTAGGAATTTTATCTTTTGAGTGGAGAATTTAAGAGGAATTTACACATGTAATTGTTTTTTGAATGACAGATTTTGTTGAATTTGCACATGGAAGTGCTTGTTGAATTTAATTTGCACATTGAATTTTCTGTTGAATTTTCACATATTAAATTTCCTGTTGCATTTCAACATGGAATTCTTTGTTGAAATCCCGTATGGAATTTTCTGCGGAATTTTTATCTAAAATCCCCTATAGAAATTAAATAAACAGAATAAATAGAATAAATTCCGTTTAGTATAGTTTTCATAAAATCTTTTTTATCTACTTATTTTAAAATAAGAAAATGGGGATAAAAAATTTAGAGTCATTTGGGTTCGAAACCCAGGAAGAGTCTGTTCGAAGTTGTCTACTCAGCCACTGAGCTACGGAGGTCCATATTTAATGTATATTCTCAATTCAAATTAGAAATTACATCCTGCTTTTGAAATGCGTTAATAATAAATAATTAATTTTGAATAGCTTAATTGTAATAATTGTAATATACGCTCAATTAAAACTGAAACAATTGAAACAAGAGAAATTATTATTCTTTGAATTGGTCAATATTTGAATCTATCAATTTGCTCGACATTACATTTTTCCACAAATGTATAACTCAAGTAAGTATATATTTCCGTCATTTAATTTAAATTAATTCCATTTTACAACTTTTACTAACTTTTTACAAGGAGAGAAAATTGCAGGTAATATTCATGTGCTTTCCATGAAAAAATCTTGTATTTCAATGAAAACAGTTGAAAACAGTTGCTACTTTTCTTTGAATTTTCTGGTACTTTCCAAGAAATTTTTAGTTGTTTTCCAAGAAGGTAACCTAGAAAACACCCGAAAATCCCAAGGAAAGTAGACTTGCAACTGTCTTCATGGAAATACAAGATTTTTTCCTGGAAATGTCTCTCCATGTAATTAAAAAGGAATAATAACCACTTCTATCACTTTATGAGACATATAGGTTCTTTGTTAATTTTTGAAATAATTTATAATGTTTTTTGAATAAATATGCTCTTAAATTAGGGAGAATTTTTATACAGTTAGTGATGATGGTATTCAGGTCATTCGTGGTCTGAAATTCTATTTACATATATTAGAATTCAGTTTTATGTTGTAAACCTAGTAGCTTTATAATCAGTTACAAAACTTCCAAACTTTTAGAATTTATCTCTATCTCTATTATAGAGAATAATTCAAAAGTTGATTTCAATAGGAAATACAAGAAGTATTATAGAAGATATGTATCCGATGCTCGTAAAGATTAAAGTTATTACTTTCTAGTTATAAATTTTTTATCTCACACAATGATTCTTTGGTTTTTGGTTTCACGTATTTTCTACTTTGTATAAATATAAATTAATAAAAACTTAATTAATTATAATCAAGGGCTCCCTTGTTACTGTTAAGAAATAGTTAATAAAGTTAATTTGAAAGAGGCAATTATTATTTTAAAAATGCCTAATATTTTAACTAATTCTCACAATCGTTTCACACAATTAATTTGCAGAATGAATCTGAACAATTCATTAACAAAGTCAATTCACACAAGTATAATTTACGGAATCAATTATTCAATGATTATTCACCAAAGTAATTTACGGAATCAATTCGCACAATTAATTAACAAAAGTATTTCACACAATTAATTTATAGTATCAATTTACAGAGACAACTTACAAAGCCAACTAACAGAATTAATTTACAAAATCAATTTGCAAAATTATTTAAGAAAATCAATTAATACTCATTCAGGACAATATGTGGAAATAAAATTTCGAGGTAAATTGAAATTAAAATTTCAATTTATAGAAGTTGGATAAAAAATATATAGTTTAATTTCAGATGCGCCTGAAACTCTAGAATTAGCCCTTGGAAGCGCTTTTGCATACAATTAAGTTTTAGAATCACTAAGAGAGAAAAAATAGCGAAGTAAAAATTTAAATATACTTACAATTTATTTTACAGTTTCAAGAATATTTTCGATTTATTACAAGGATATTTAATTTTGAATCAAGAATAAACGCTCAGAGAAATGTTTTCTCAAATCAAACACGAATTCTTTTCTCTCAGTGAACAAATATTTGTTTGATGTATGGTCAGATTCAATGAAATTATGTTCGATTCAAACAAATAACATAGAAACATAACATTTTGCAACAAATGATTTGTTGAAAATAAAAAAATTGTTTCGGCTCAAGCAAACATGTTTGAACCAAATGAACATTTGTTTGATTTGAACAAACTTTTTTCCGAGTGAATACTTTAATCAAGAATAGTTATTCTTGAAAGAACAATAATTCTTGAAGGAAGAAAAATTCTTGAATGAAGAATACGTTTTCAAGGTCCGATTCTAAAAATCATCTAATGCACTGTTGAATCAAGAAAACTTTTCTCTCTGTTCGATTCAGTGAGCGATTAAGGAATTAAAATTATCTAACTGCTCTGTCACTTGAAATTGAAGTATTATCGAGGAATCCAAAATTGATGATGTTTAAAATGTAACCTATTTTCTAAAAAATGAAACTTGTGAAAAAACCGTGAAAGTGAAATTGTTTCTCAAAAGTGAGACTGAAAGCTTTCACTCCTTAATTAAATATATGCTTAGGTTTTTGACCTTTCAAAAATGTACCTTTCGAAAAAGGTACATTTAACACTGAAGGTGTTCGCTTCATGAAACAGTTTGTCAAAGCTGTTATATCCATTTGAGAATTTGCACACAAATTATCAGGAATCTTTCACAAATCGTAAAATTACAATAACTGTCAATTTCTTAAAAATAATGTGGAATAACAGAAAGTAACTATACCCTATAAGAGCTATATTTAAAGAAAAAATGCAATACCCTAATCTTAGAGATCAGCACCAAAGACAAAATTGAAAAATCTAATCCTAGATATCATCGATTAAAAAGACTTTTAAAGATCATTGGAATAATTGAACCAACAATCATGTTTAATCGAAGATTCAACTTTTTCACGAGTGTGAAATTATCCCTTAATAACTCAGCCTTAAAATCGAACAAAAGTGGCAAATATTCCATTGTCCGCACTATCTATTTTACATCTAAACCCCATAATCTCAAAATCTAAAAAATCCTAAAAGTCGTTGACCCAAAAATCTACTTTTTACTATTGAGAATCGAAAACCAGTTAAACTCCCTTAGAAATGAGTCTCGGCTCTCAATTTCGTTGAGCACCGTAATGTTTACTTATTCATGAATGAAAGCGTCAATTAATCGCCGCCTCCTCATACCTAAATGTGGAAAAAACTCCTACTTCCTAGACTCGGAAACGCATTCTTGACATCTATAGTTGCTTCTTTGAAGACGACTATTTACCGATTGGCTATTGGGTCGCAGGTCACAGACAAACTTTTTCTTCCCACTTTAACCCAGGTTTCAGCCATTGGGCGAATACTTTCTTGCCTATATCACGCCTCAAACACGTCATACCAAGAAGACGCACACGCACAGCAAATAACGAAAAAACTAACGGTGGGGGCCTTCTCCCGGTGGGAAGGGGGCGGCCAAATATAAGCTAAAGAGCCTGTTCGATGGACCATACCAAATTTCACTACATACGAGACGTCTTTTGGAAAAGGCGGCTCCTCCGAATTTCTCTTCTTTTTTTTTCTCTATCGTGTTTCGTCGCATATATAACGACCCACACTTGTGCGTGACTCGTACTCGTTCACCGAATCCAGAATGAAGTTGTTTGCTTTCGTGTGTCTCACAACCGTCGTGGTGCTGGCCTCCGGTCAAAGCATCGACGAATGTTTAAATCAAGACAGTATTTCCTGCATTCAAAAGAGCATTTATCGGAAAGCCAAGGAGTTCTTTGACAAAGACAGTTTCGAACTTGTCAGCGGAGTTACCCTAGTCAAAGCCAAGGACGACAGATCATCCAGATCGAACAAGGAAGTCCTCTACGATCAGGAAATTGACTCTGCCAACAATGTAGCCGAGAGACAAAATGCTCTTGAAAACTTCGTTGGGGATGGTATCGGTGACTTCTTCGCTGGACGCAGTCTCAAGGTACGATTGTGTTTCGATTATTTCTCAAAATATCCATTTTACTGTGAGAAACTTTTTTTTTATACTTTTGTGGATTTTGTACAGTTTTTTTATTTGATTTTATTTCATTCATTTCGTTTTGCGTCCTCATAGGGAAGCATTGTTAATATTTATTTTATTTCGATTTCTTTTCTTGTATTTCAATGTATTTTGTTTTAATATTTTTCATTATGTTGTATTTTGCATTTTATTTTATTTCAATGAATTTTATTTAAGTCTATCTTATTTGATTGGATAAAGTTTTATGCATTGTATAAAAAAGTATATAGTATTGGATTAAGTCTTATACTTCTTCTTATTGCCAAGAAATGTAATTTACTTGTAAATAGTCGTTTTTTTTATTGTAAAGATTTTATTTAGTCAAGTTGTTTTTTGACATTAAATTGTTTTTTATTATGGCATATTGTTTTTTAATGTTATTAATTGTAATCGATTTTAACACTTTAATTAGCTTTTGTTATATTAATTAGCTGTCAATATATTAATTAGATTTTGATACAGTAATTTCAGCATATTAATTATTTTTCAGCATAATAATTATTTTGCTGTATATTAATTATTTTGCAGTATATTAATTATTTTTCAGTATATGAATTATTGGTCAGAGTATCAGTTATATTTCAGTATAATAATTAGCTTTCAGTGT
The DNA here is from genome assembly GCA_011057455.1 of Ganaspis sp. Gsp50. Classification (NCBI taxonomy): domain Eukaryota; kingdom Metazoa; phylum Arthropoda; class Insecta; order Hymenoptera; family Figitidae; genus Ganaspis; species Ganaspis sp. Gsp50. Next base: position 7,490 of record WNHD01003446.1, read on the forward strand.
ACTTATTAATTAGCTTTCATCATATTAATTAGCTTTCACTATTAATTAGCTTTCATTATATATTAATTAGCTTTCCTTCTATTAATTAGCTAACCTCATATTAATTAGCTTTCATTTATTAAGTACGTTGAGCTTTCAAGACATAAAGTTATTTCATTACGTTTAGCAAAGATTATACATTATGCAAATGTTGCGCAAAAGATACAACGAAATAGAAGAAAATAATTGAACCTAATGATACACAAATAACAACTAAAATCAATCGAACATAAAATGCAATGAAGTCCCCTATATGTAAAAATGGACGTTACTTTTTTAATTTCAATAACTTCTACGTTTATTTGTTTATTCTACGTTTATTCATTTATTCTAAAAATAATAAATTTTTTTAATTATATTCGTTTATTCTACATTTATTCATTTATTCTAAACATTCAAAAATTTAAATTCATACATTAAAAATTATAAGTTTCATCAAATTTGTATGACTCATTTTTATTGCATTTCAAATTTTAACTAACTTCCTGTCGCTTCGACGAATTTGTTTTATTCTTTAAATTTCTCGTAAGTAATCTGTATGAAAAGAAAGAATACTTTAAAATTTAACCGTTCAAAAATTCTGTATCATATCTTTTTTAGTATAAGTGCAATGGAACATGTAAATAAAAAAAAGTGCAATAACGGCCTGTGAAAATACGCACGATCTCCCATACACCTGTTGTATGACTCAAACAGAGAACTTCAATTTGCATATAGAGGCGGTTACTGCACGCGAAAGCTCAATTATTATAATTTATAATATTTTTCAAGTTCCACACTAGTTTTTGATCATTTAAAAAAGACCATCATTCTTTCATGTACTGATTTCAAAAACTGCAAATTTGTGATGTTTTTTATATATATTTTTCTTTTTTTGTGTTCTAGATTAATTTTGCACCAGCAATTGAAAAGATTAGCGAGTCTGCACGTGCTCTTTCGGAATCTGTTCCCACCGAAGTTCGCCAAGCTGTCGACGAAGTTGTTGAAGGTAAATACGCTCAAAATTATTATGATTAAGTATTGATAATTATTTATTATTACTATTGATTATTATTATTGATTATTATTATTGATAATTTTTACTTCATTATTTATTATATTATAAAGATGGTTTCAGATTACAGTTATTATTAGTGTTAATAATGAAATTAGTATTAACAGCAATAATATTGTTAACAATAATGCTACTATTATTATTATTATTATTATTATTGTATTATTGTTATTATTGTAGTATTGTTATTATTGTATTGATGACTTTATTGTAGTACCAGTAACGATGATGATTATTAGTATTATTATAAGTAGTTAAATTAAACACCCAACTCACAAATATTTACAAAATCATAAATCAGACATAATAATCTGATACGTTTTTAATTCATTTTTATTTCCACTCTACTTCTTTTCTTGCCAGTTTACTTAGTATAGTAAATTTTAATTCCAATTTCCGACTTACTAAAGCATTCTGATAATTAATGAACGCATAAATCGTAAAAGCCATTCTCCAACCATAAACCAGAGTTTTTCACTTAAATGTAATTAATATCTGTAAAGCTGGTGTTGCCTACATTTCTGAAAGCAGCAATATATCAAGATGTAAAAATCAATATACTTCGTGACTTTGCAGGACGAGGAAAGAAGAAGCTCATAAAGCAGATCCTGCCTTTGTTGATTGCTGCCAAGGTGAAAATGGGAGTCCTCGCTGTCCTGGCCTACTTTGCAATTGCCCTCATCGCCAAGAAGGCAATCTTCGCCTCCATCATCGCCATCTTGATCTCCGGATTTTTGAAACTGAAATCCCTCTTCCTGAACAAAGGAGGTGCTGGAATCACGGGCTACAACAACGGATGGAGTTCAGCCTCCAGCAGCGGATGGGCAGGTCCAGGAGCATCTGCCGGAGCTTGGCAATCAGGTTCTTCCGGCTGGGATGCTGGAGCGAGTCAAGGATTCTCCGGATACCATTAAAATAGACAAACAACCACGTCGCTGGTTTACTCTAATTTATTTAAAGCCAGAGGGACTCGTCTTTTAGACGAAACATCCTCCTCTGACAGAGCTCTCCAGTCTCTGGGGGGAAGTGTATTTATTTAATTTATAAATTTAATAGAGTAACGTTGCATTTCTGGGGTGCAATGGAACATGTAAATAATTTACCTAATCACATGTATATTGTTGCACGCGATTAATTAATTCTGTAATTAATTAATCCACGTTCGATTTACTGCGTTGTAGACGGACATGTGCTAGTAGACTTTTCAAGTCAGAAAATCAACAAGAGAGGCTAGTCGATACTTTTCCTGTCGAAAGCTTTCCTCCGAATTCATGTTTTCGGACTCATCGATTGTCACAATAGAAGTAGTCTTGTCAGTAAAAAATGTAGTAACCCTCTTTTCTAGAAAAAGGGATTATCTGCCTTTTGTACTCACAATTTTCTCCGATTCCATTTCTAAATTCTGTTCAAATAAAGATATTTATTAAATAAATTGTTTGGATTTCTTTGCTGTAGTGAGTAATTTAATTTTAGTCTTATGTACTACCTTCATCTTTTGTAAGAGATTTTATTTCCTGGTACTTATTTTTATTTCCTTATCCCATATCTCCTTTTTGGTGAGTATCTTCTTTTTTTGCCTTCTTTGAGAGATTCTTCATCTTTTTAAATGTTTGTATTTCCTTCGGTGAGTACCTCTGTCTTTTTTGTCATCTTTTTCGCCTTTTGCAGTAAACACTTTTATTTTTTTTAATATGTATTCTTTCTTTAATATGTATTCTTTCTTTAATATATATTCTTTCTTTACTATGTATGCTTTCTTCAGTACGTATTATTTTTTTAATTTTTCTTATTCATCTTGGAGTTTTCTTGGAGTGATCTCTAATTCTTTAGTAATCTTCTTCATCTTTTGTAGTATATGCTTCTATCTCTTTAGTAATTATTTTTATCTCCTCTAGATAGTAGCTTCATCTCTTTACTAATCTTCTTCATCTCTTGTAGTGAATGCTTTTATCTCTTTAGTAATAATTTCCATTTCCTCTAGTGAGTAGCTTCATCTATTTAGTAAACATCTTCATCTCCTCTAGTAAGTACCTCTATTTTGTCAATATTCGTTTTCATCTCCTACAGTGAGTTCCTTCATTGCTTTAGTAATCGTCTTCATCTCCTAAAACTGTACCTCTCTCCCTTTTAAAAGTACCTTTATCTTCTCTAGTGTCCCCCTTCATATCCTAACTTTGTACCTTCATCTAAATTAGTACCTTCATCTCCTAACTTAGTACCTTCATCTCTTAACTTAAAACCTTCTCCCAACCTAGTACCTTCATTTTCTAACTTAGTACCTTCATCTCCTATAATTAGTACCTTCATCACTTAGTTGAAACCACATAAGCAAACATCTCAAATAATTCCCCGCAGTCAGTATCTTAATTTAAATAACCCCCTGCAGTGAGAAACCTAATTGAAACAATCTCCGCAATGAGAAACATAAATAAAATCCCCTGCTAAGCAGCATGATAAATAAAAGCTTCATAACCTCGAAAGTAAAAATTCCTGGCATCTCGAAATGAGCCCAAACATCTCGAAGCGCATCTTTTCAAAAGTAGAAAGTTGACCACCTGAAAATATTCTGACCCGAGGACAACTTTCGAAGTTCCAATTCTTTTCTGCCCTCCAAGATGCTACGTCTTTCAGCTCATTTTACGACGCCCATAAAAAGGGAGGAGTTCACTGGACGTCTAAAATTAAAAATTTTTTCTTATCGAGGCTCATCAATTTTTCAGAAATTGTTTTATGTCAAACTTTCACACTTTCCCCTGCTGATAAATATTTAGCTTGTTCCCACAGACAAATTGAGGTCAAGGTTTTAATATCCAATTGAAAAGAATACGTTAAATTATCCCTTATCATGGCACTCGTTAGCCGAAATTTCAGCTGACGAGGAGAAAGGGGAAGCCGGAAGGAGAAATCTGCTTTCCAGGCTTCCAGGAACTTGGGTTCTCGTGTGGTCAAAATTTCTCGAGTTGATTAAACCTGATGGTTATTTACTTGTTTAAAAAAAATGGGACACACGAATGGCTGGGATGGAAAATGGAAATACTCAAGTTGGGGAAAGTGCACTTTTAGTGCATCCGCATGCAGTCTTGGAGATCCTGAGGTCGAGAGGCCGAGCTGCCTGTCCATCAAGTTTAAATCGGGTCAAGTACCTGGGTTCTTGACCTCAGGCGGATTGGAGATTCGCTTTCGCGGATGAGACCACCCATGCTCTCTTTCTTCAAAAATTTCATCATACCTCGCTCAGTGCCAATTTTGACCCATTTCTTATTTCATCGATATTTCTTGTCCTGTTTTTATTCTTTTAATTCGTATCCTCTTACTTTCCTTTCTTTTCATTTCTTCTCTTTTACTTTCCTTTATTCTGACTTCATTTCTTCTATTTCAATTTCGTTTGTTTTCACTTCTTTTAGCTCAATGTCATTTATTTTAATTTCCTTTATTTTAATTTCGTTTATTTCAATTTCGTTTATTTTAATTTCGTTTATTTTAATTTAGAATTTCAAACAGTTAAATGATAATCTTTCATTTTTTAGGCCTTAATGATTTCTTTTATATACCGTATTGAAATTCATGTATTCTATTTTCGTTTATTTTATTTATGTATTATATTGCTTGCTAGAATAGAAAGTATCAGGTTTATTAATATTATGTAGTGTTCTTACAACCATTAGGTTATTCAAACAACGATGTAAAATAGGCCAAGATCGCACTAATAGAAACTTGGATAGAAGATTGTATTTTTCATGATATAGAATTTAAACTTTTAATTCTTTTAATTGCTTTTCATTTCTTTTAATTGCTTTTAATATTAAAAGGGTTAAGCGTTCTTTCTTAACATTTAATATATTCTATTCATTTTTACTAGAATTTTGGAGATTACTGGAAATGTTGTAAAAGAAACCGTCTAGTTAGATTAACCAGAAATTTTGTAAACGTGTCTGACATGCTGGTTCAAATAAATAAAATTTTCGTAAATGCAACTAACAACTAGTTAGAATAACTAGAATGTTTGTACACTGAGAAAAATGACAATGTAATGTTAACAAATTAATTTTGTTGAGGAATTTTGTTACCTCTAACAAATTTTGGTTAATTTCATTAAAGTGTTTTG
>WNHD01003447.1:0-18508 GCA_011057455.1 Ganaspis sp. Gsp50
ATGATTTAATTTAATATTTTTCATTGATTAAAGTAGTTAAAAGTTTGTATTAATATGTAAAATATAATTTAAAAGTTCACCTGTCAAATAACCTAATTTGGACATTTTTAATGATTATTTGTAAAGAGGAGAAGTTATTAAAATAGGTTTACAGAATCATTTCTGAAAGTGTCAAATTTTTTTAAAATTGGTCCGCAACGACTTTAGTCGAAATACAATGGATTGACTCAGTATTCTAAGAATTACTACTGATACTTAATCTCGGCAAATAATTAAACTTTTCAGCTAATTTAGTAAATGAATTACTGTTTAATTAGATGAAAAGTGAAATAACTTAAAAGTAATTAAGAGTAAAGTAAATTTCATCTAATTTAGCAAATTAATAACTATTGAATTAATTGAAAAGTAAAATAACTTAAAACTGATTAAAAGTAAAGTTAACAGGGTTGCTACGCTTTCTGGAAACCTGAATAACCTAGAAAAGTCAGGGAAAAGTCAAGGAAAATGAAAAAGTTTCTGGAAAATGATAAATTTCTTCGATCCGTGTATCTATTTTCTTGCATCTTCTCCCCTATTTTCTTTTACCATTTTTTTTTTTTTTTTGAAACATTGATTTAATTTCTTTAAATTTTATTACCTATTTAATTTATTTTGAGTTAATTTGGCATCTTTTTCAAAATTTTAATTTTTTGCCATCTTTTCTTAATTAATCCAAGCTTCATTTTATTAAAATATTAATAGATTCAAATTATGTATTTCATTCAAATTTTATATGATCTAAATTTTAATTCTTTGGAATTAAAACGAATCACAAATTAAGTCGATTTTAATTGCAATTAATCCAAATTTTGATTAATTAAAATTTCAATTTTAATTTTTATTGCTTCAAAGCTAGTTTAGTGAGAATTCTAATTCATTTTCACTTTACAAGTAAATACGACCTAAATATTTTAAAGACTATAAAATTAAATTCATTCAAAGTGTAATTTGTTTTAGTCTATACATTTTTCCTAATGTTCCCATTGATTTTTTCTTCGTTTTTTCATAATTTCTATTATCCTTATGTTAAAGAATTTCTTAATTAAGTTGTAATTTTTTAAAATTCTCTTCTTTCTTAAAAAACTATCTAATTTAATTTTTCTCTCAAAATTTCTCTAGTGACAAAAAATCTATGATTTTTTTATAGAACTCTTCATTTATTAATTTTTTTATTTTTATGAAGACTATTTTAATTCTTTTGTTTAACGAATATTTCTAAGATCATTCAGTAAATTTTCCGTTTTTTAGATGTTTTTTTTATTATTGAATTTGATATAAAATTTTTTTCTTCAAATAAATTTTCTCGTGTTTTTTTTTCAAGTAGAATTTTTACTTTTTTTTACATTTTCACGTTTTGCAATAGATTTTTACCAATTTTCTAGTTTCTGCATTAATTGTTAAAATTTTTGACATTTTCTGATAAATTTTTATTTTTGTATATTTTTTCGTTTACATATTTCCATTATTTTTCATAAAGCGTTTTCATTGTTCCTTAAATCTTTTTACTTTTTCAAAAACTTTTACTTTCTGTTTAAATTTCTTATTTTTTCTTAGAATGTTTCCTTTTTTCATCAAATTTCAAATATTTTTAGATCTTTTAATAAATTCTCGACATGTTTGATTTATTTATTTATAGTTTCTCTTTTATTTGCTCATTTATTAATTTCCTGAATTTCTTTGAACTTTTTTTATTTTATTTTCTTCAATTTTCTCACTTTTCATAGATTTTTTTCATTTTTTTATAGCTCTTTTCGATTTTTTTTTATTATTTACTCTTTCTTGTACTCTATTTTCCAAAATCGTTTTTAATTTCATTATTTATAAAAAATATTTTCTTTTTTTTTCATTCTTTTCCAGCTTTTGCAGTTTCTCTTAAATTTTAATTTTAGAATTGCTCTTTTTGATATGTAATTAAATGTTTCACTTCAAAAGTTATGTTAATAATATTAATATAAAGTTTAAAATGGGTATCAATGATACATTATAATCGTATTTAATAAAATGTACTATAATTTAATTTTTTTTACATTTTATTAACTACTTCTTTATATAGACCGTATCTTAAAGAGGTATGGAAAAATAGTATTTTAGATCTGGAAAACGTGGTAAAGTCGTGGAATTTTATTTGGATAGAATAGTAGCAACCCTGAAAGTAACTTTCATCTAATTTAGTAAATAAATTACTACTGAATTAGATGGAAAGTTTAATTATTGAAAATTATTTTATGTGAAATAGTTGCATGATGCTTGCAATGTGTGTGAATTAATAAATTTGAATGATTTAATTATCAACAGGAATCTCAGGAAATAAAGGCGAGAAGCAGGAGAAGCGAGAGACTGTAACGAAAGAGGAAGTTGATTGCAACAAAGAGAAACGCTTGGAGCGAAACGGCGGCGTTCCACAACTACCCATTGATCGAGGCACTTCCGTGCATAAACCCGATTGCAAAAGTAAACGAATGAAACTTCTGAGTCGGTATTTTGCAGTGCACAAAAAACTTTGCGTTCCTTTACCTGGTTTATTTAATAAGGGACGACTTTATAAAGCCAGATCATGCGGTAGCATTACCAGAGACAAGGTAAATCCACCTTCGCCAAAATCAATGCTTCTTTGCACGACAGTTGACGATAAATGGAAAGAACAGCAGAGACAGTGGTTCAAAGCCAGAAATCAACATCGTGGCAGTGACGGTGATATTAATCAGAATTTGGGTTTGTCACATCTCGTGCAGGACACCATTGTTGGCAAAAATTGTGCCGGAATTCCAACTGTCTGCCACATTCATTTAAGCGATGCTTCCAAGTGCTGTAGTCTCTGTTAGTCAGTACAATTCACTCCTCGAAACATATTGCTCCAATTTCGACACTTCGATTGCCATAGACTGAAACCCGGAGTAATTTGTAAATGCTGTTTGTAAAAGTGAAAATTCTCCGCCGATAATTTTCAATCGTATGCTCCATGATATGGACAAAGCGAAAAATATATTCAAATCTCGAGTTTAATATGGGGCTAAACGATTCGTTTAAATAGACGATCGAACAATTGACTGAATCATTTTACATTTTTGGATTTTTTTCCTCCGTTTATTTGTTTCTTATTCTTATTATTTTTATTATTATTATTATTATTATTATTATTATACCTATTTAATTTGGGTTTAAAAGTTATCTTTTGATTGCTGAATCACCCAAAGTTTAGAGTTTTTTTGTTTATTATTTTTTTTAATATTATTTCAAACTCGGTTGGAAACAACTGTAGGGAATTTCTGGCATATGTATCTGTAACTAATATGTCAGACAGCCACGATTATATCGTCGATTTATTTATTTCTTCGTAGTAACGAAGGAAAGGTAATGCCTCTTTCGGTGTACCGTTTGTCACGATCGCTCCGTGGGAGATGTATCTAGTCCGTGTGAACAAACCTGTATTAAATGTTGCAGAGTTTATTATTATTATTAACATGATTATTAATAGAGGCAAGAATAGGAATATATATATTATTTTATTATATTATTTTTCTTCATAAATACCTCTGAAGAAAATCTATATAGTAATTCAATTGTTTGGTGAAACTTCAACATTTTTTAAGTCTCACAAAAAAAATTGTTTTATACAAATTTCTTATCTGGATCTCATACTTTCTTTTCACTTTTCATTGGCATAGTATCTCGTTTTAAAAATTCATTATTTATTAAAAATTGTATTTTTAAAAGGGCCTCAAACTCATTAAAAATTTTAATTAAAAAAACAAATTTTAATTGGGAATGTATTTTCATATTGATAATGTTCTCGTTCGGAAAACAATGTTCGTCCAACATTTTCACGCTTTAAATCCCCGTGCCTTGAAATATTTTCCCTTTTTTCTTGCTCTTATCTTTCAACGGCTCTGATATCGATTTTAAAATGATGCCGTCTACTTTTCTCAATAGTCTTTTCGCAAGTCCAAAAAAAAGTCACAACGTGAAATGAAAGCGCGAGTCTCTAAAATCTATTAACAAGAGTAGTTGTATTAAGTAAAATGTACACAGACTACGGAAAAAATATAAATAATATTATTAACAACAAAGAGAAAAGCACGCTGGTGCGCGCATACGTCAAGAGAGAATTAGCGATTTAATTATATCTTATTTAATAATTTTATATCTGTTCACATCGCTCGGTAAATCTTCACTGGTGTCAAGAACACTTCCTCCAGTTGATTATTATTAAAATCTATTACTTATTGATGAGAATAGTTCAAAAATAATGACAAATTGTTCCAAATATTCATTAATATTATTACTCAAATATTCATTAATTCGTTTTATGATATTAATGAAACACTAATTATTCTTTTGAATCTCAAAGAACTTGTATCTATTTTGTAACAAAATTCTTATATCTTAGGTTTTTATTTATAGTGTAGAACAAACATTGATTGGAAAAAGGCAAACTGCAATAGAAAATGAATATCAGACTGAGAAAAATAATATGAATTGATTACTTATTTTGATAATTTTATAATTTACCTGTTGGTAATTTGAAAATATTAAAATTTATAAATTTGAATAAAAGTTTAAATTTACAAATTTCAATAAAAGATTAAATTTACAAATTTGAATAATAATTTAAATTTACAAATTTCAATAAAAGTTGAAATATACAAATTTCCATTTAAATATATTTAACTTTACAAACTTTTAGAATATAAATGTGTTTAAATTTATGCGTTTTAACTAAAGATAATTTAGGAAAAAGTTAACAATGACAAGACTAATGGTTGCAATATTTAATTTTTTTATATATTTCAGACTAGATCTGTGGACATTATTTTCGCTTTTTTAGAGCGATGTTGTTATCTCGATTTTCATATGGTTTATTAAAGTATTTTTATATGATGATAAGTTTTATTGTATAAAAAAATTATACCACCAGTGGAGGTTTAATCTCATAAATACTAATGCCATCATCGTTGTTACCTGATTATAACATTATTATTTTAATCATTGCATTTTTTCAAGACAAGAAAATCGTTGTATATAGAAAATTGAAGATATTATGATTAATTTAAGTAATGACGGATCCCACGGATTGGATCGAGTGCTTTAGTAATATTAACTAATTACAAAGTTTTTTAAAACGACATTCTTGGAAAAAAGGCGAATTAATGCACAAGAAATAAAACTTTGATTCGGTCTTTGAGGGCTTTGTTTTCACAAAAAGTGAACGGAATTTGTTCGTCTTTTTTAATAAAAAAAAAACTTTGTGCCAAGTCTTTTTATTAGCACTGTTTAAAATTTTATTCCACACTGGAGAGATTGAAATTTCTTGATTATAATGAAATTCAAATTTGAAATTTCTTGGAAATTCTTGAAAAATGTTTTACAATTCTTTGTTATTCATTTTTTAAAAATATTTTTCGCATTAAAGGTTTTAATTTTTGAATTATATTTTTTTTCAGTTTTAGTGTAAATTAGTAAATTGTTTAAATTAAAAATAAGGAGAACAATTTTGACTATAAATAAAGAATTATTACTGGTATTTTTCAAATCTGAGACTTTCTAAATAGCGTTGCAATTTTTTTGATGCTAAGAATTCAAATTCTTGAACTAGATCTTGTTAAAATGTTGCAATATTGTTATTTCTATTTATAGATTATCTGCTAAATCGTTGAGTCACATTGAACCAATGAAATATATAAATTTACAAAACTCAACATGTAAATTTCTCTAGAAGTTAAAATTATTATTTTTAAGTAATAATTATTATTGACTAGAGTTTTATAAAGTTCTAATCACTGGATAATATTTGACCATCAAGCACTTTTTAAATTCTGTCTTAAGAAACAATAATGTTTGCATTAAAGTTTATCTAATTTATGACTTTCAATGACCGAACAAAACAAATAATTTTAATTATAGTTTTCACAAAATAACTTCAGCGTTAATTCTAGTGCATAAAAAATGTTTTCACTTGTTTTTTATCTATATTTCAAGCGATATATTTCATATCCCTTGCGTGGTCCAAGGATGTTTCTATGTACCTAAGTCGACTGTACGATTCTTATATATCTGTATATGTATTACCCGAGCCAGACGTTTATATAGTAATACAACATTTATTTATTATAAACACTGAGAGAAGGCATTTTCTCACTTTATTATTTTTGAGTAAGCTCTAAGTACGAAAATCCTTTTCCTTTTTTTCAAAACGGGCACAATATTTATGAAATTTATTGTTTCTTAATCTTAAAATTTGAATTTTATTGTATTTTCTATTTGTCGAAATAGGGAATTTAAAACGCATAAAAGTTGATCTAATAATTAAAATTATATTTAATTATATACTGTTTAATATTTCTTAGAGGACAATTTTTTTGAACTGGTATCTTACCCTTAAACGCACAACTTTTGTGTAACATTGTTATTCTTTGAATTATAAACTTTTAATTGTAAAAAGTCGTAACTTTTTAATTGTAAAATATATTTAATACTTTTATTGCATCAACTAAATTTTACAAAAATATGTACTAAATTTGTAAAAAGTGTAAAACAATTTTAATGTTAGATATTTTATATTAAGAGTTAACAAATTGATTTTTGTTTAGCTTGATAAAATAATTTTAAATATCTAAGCCTATAAATATATTTTGATATATTTTATATTAATATGACTGAAGATATAGTATATTCTCGTTTTTTAGTAACATATCTATATTGATATTTTTTAATATCTTTTTAGCAAAATAGTTAAAAATTGTAATTTCGTGGACAAGTAATTTTAGAATCTAAATTAATGTTTTAATTGTGAAATAAATTTAGTTCTAAAGTATTCTAAATTTCGTTATGCGTCTAAGGGTTTTGCTAATAAAATTTATTTTGGCTCATTAAAACAAAGTATATAAAAAGTTCATTTATTATGATAATAAAGTAATTAAAACAATTCTTTTACTCGCGATGTAAATACGAAAATATAATTGAGTAGTTCTCTTGAAAATCCTTTTCTCAATACAGTAAAAACTAACTTTAATTTCCAAATATATAAGAAATTAGAAAATAACTATAAAATTACATAGAAATTGTTAGACGATTGTGTTTTTAGTTTAATTATCGATCGTTTAATTTTGTTTTTAATAATTTAATTCTTACTGACTGGAAGTACTAAAAGTATGGTGCCATAAATAGAAATCCAAATAATTGTGATCATTATTTTTGGTTTTTATATTTTCTGCCGTCTTCATTATCAATAATTACTATTATTTTTTTATCAATAAATCTACGATCATTTGCACAAACGTAAAAACAGTAGAAAAATAGTGAATTGACCGCGTTACTGACATATATATAAAACGTATTGTACCCAAAAAGCGATTAAAACACGTTGATACCTATACATAAGATGTCAAAATTGTCAATCAATCACAAGCAGATAAAACGGTTACTGAATTGTTATCTGTGATTGATTTCGAATCCGTAAAAGACTTTACCTTATTAAAGTATTTTTTGGGTGATGAGGAACAACAAATATATTGTTATTTGTAGAAAACTTGCAAGCCTTGCAATCAAGCGTTGAATTTGCGTTCTTGACTTGTGTATTAAAACCATCACTCAAGGTGGTTCGTCTAATTTAAAATATACTGCTTGCCGGCAAGTATAAATATTTAAATATATAAATAAATATTTAAAATTGACCAGCAGTTATAGTTATTTTTCAGTAGCAAGTAATTCTTTAAAGTTTAAGTAATTCTTTAAAGTCTAAGTAATTTTTAAAAAGGAACTCTTTTTTAAATTTTGAAGATAAATTAAACAGACAAATTTGTAGTCGTTGGTATTTGAATCAAATAGTTTTCAACTAATTTAAAGTGAAGTAACAATTATTAAAGTATTTAAATTTTAATTATTCTGAATGAAGTTTTGTTGAAACATTCATATTTTTGGTTGTAGTATTTCTACTAGAATATTTTTTGTTAGATTACTACATAATACATATAATTATTTTAACTAAAATTTTGGTTATTTTAACTACAATTTTGGTTATTCTAACTGAAATTTCGGTCATTCTAATTAAAATTGCAAATTGAAATTAATGAAACATAATTTTTTCTGTCAGACACTTTATCAGTGTAATTATCATTATCTTCAATAATTGTAATAACTATTTAGTATTCAAAAAACTGGAAATTTAGTCTAATTTTTTGCAAACTCCTTTAATTTAAAAACATAATTAAAACTGTAGAATAAGTTAATTAAGCTGAACCTGAAATTATTTCTACTTTATTTTATTTCTTTTTTCTTCATTCGAGGTGTTAGACTTTTAAAAATAATTCTATTAAGTAAAGATTAGAATTTGTATATTTTTGAAATAATTATTACATGTACATAATATGAGGTATAAAAATATTTATGTGCGTGTGAGTAAAATGAGAATGCAAAATAGGAAGATAGCAATAATTTCTATATCACACAGTATAATATAAATGAACACTTATCGTACCTCGATGATAATATTTTTATAAAAAACATAAATTTACGTTGTGATGTTATTTTAAGATTGAATGGAATAACTTTTTCCTCTTTATCGATGATTGAATGAAAACACTTGACAGTGTTCATTTTTTTTATAACAAAATCTTAATAGTAATTCTACATCACTCTAAAATTAAATATTTCCATTTTCTTGAACCGATTGTTAATTGTATAGAGTTTTTATTGTTAAATAATTTATTTATACTTTAATATTAAATAATACTTCTCTTGTAAATCAATATTTAACGTCCTGCGATATAGTTCAGTATTCAGTCAACAAAAAGTACGTTTTCCCTTATCATTTAATCTAAAGTAACTAGATTAATTATTTTAAATCAACAAAATAAAAATAAGGAAAATTGTTTAAAAAGTTACAATGAAATTGCATCAAATAAACGAAGAAATTGTTGTTTCAATTTTTCAGGAAAATGGAAATATTCATTTTTATCACACATGCTATTTTTTGCCTTACATTGCTTAAATGTAGGTACTTAAAATGCAGAATGATCAGTCGAACTTTGAAGCAGTCTTGGCAATAGAGAAAAGCATTGTAAAAATATTTTCATTGAATTATATTGGTTTCTCTTTATAACATTTTTTTTAAGTAATGCAAAATGTAAACGTATAAAGGAAACCAAACACTATTCAAAATTTGAAAATTTCCTATTACTCAACGGATTTGATTAATCATTCAAGAATTTCTCAATTCTCATACATACTACTGAAATGTTTTGTACGCTTAAATTAAACTCAAAATTTAATAGAAAGTAGAATTAATAAAAATACTGGTAATCTGAATCTCCTTATAGTTTGAGTGACGTTGAGACAAATTTTTTCAAAATTTTGATTCAGTCGATATTGAATTCGCAAGAAAAAATCTTGAATCTCTCTGAACTAGAAAATTGTTTGTGACAATTAGTCGAAAAATGTCGAATCTCAGAATTAAATGTTCTAAAACATTTTTTGTTCATTTTGAGTTATGAGGTCATTTGTCTTTTTTGTTTATGAGGTAGATGCTTGTCGCTCTTCTAACACTTTTAAAGCTTTTTTACTATTTTCAACGAATTCCTGAAAAAATTAAGTTATTATTAGTTTTCTGCTTTGTTTGGTATTTTTTGTATATTGAAGATTTTTTATTACTTACCATTAAACCACGACTCATATAATATGGACGGCTAATGCCATCATTCTTTGCGCAATCTTCACAGAAGCATATGAATATAGTATCAATCACCATCTATTTAATAAAATGTAAATAATAAATTAATATTATACTGAATTCAACAATACTTCTAAACATACTAACGTTTAGAAAATTAGAGTAATTTTAATATAATATATAATAATAATTTATATATAATTTGTAATTTTATTTTATTTTATTTTATTTATCACAAATCAACCCGCAGTCCAGATGGACCATAAATGGTAATATAAATTTATATAATAATTTTAATCCTCTTATATTATAATCAAAATGCTACAGATTTTAAACCTTGTTTTACAAAATTCTTAAACTTACAACAACATGACATATTTTATAACAAATTATTATTGTTAATCATTGTTATAACTTATGCTATAACTATAACTAATTAGTAACTAACTATTGTTATAGTTTTGTTAACTATTGTTATAGTTTTGTTAACTATTATTATAGTTTTATTAACTTTTGTTATAGTTTTATTAACTATTGTTATAGTTTTGTTAACTATTGTTATAGTTTTGTTAACTATTGTTATAGTTTTGTTAACTATTGTTATAATAATTTGTTATAAACTAGCTTCTCCTGAAATTCTACATAATTTTTGCTCCCATGGGGAACAAAAGTATTATAGTATTTTACTTTACCTCATAAATAGAGATGAAAACGTGTGCAATCACGTATGCAAAAATTCCTGCAATTAAAATCGGCACCCAAGGATGTTGAAGTCCATGTTTTTTCTAAAAAAAATTATTTATTAAAAATGAAATATACTGTTACAAACCTAAATAATTTTCCAATTATAAATGAACTAAATGATATTTTTCTATTAATTAAAAATTAGAAATTTACCTGCATTAAGTAAATACCGGCGACAACAGTGAGTGCAACAACGAGAACTTTTCCTAAGAAAAGAACAAAATCTCCTACACTATTAATAGCAGCCACTCGAAGAATGTTACTTGACAATGCTTGAAAAGCTTTTTTTCCTCCGGTGCAGAAGCCGCATCCATAAATAGCTAAGATAATACATTTTTTTTATTTTATCTTATTGTCGATTAAAATTGCAACTTGAAAGATAAAAGTTGAGTTTGTAAATAGAAATGGTTTATAAATAATTTTCAGCTTTCAAATACAATTGAGGTGCAAAAATGTTTTTTTGCAAAAGAAGCAAAAGGAACAAAAAGAGCAAAAGGAGACAAATATTTAAAAAATGGGGATATATAAATAATTGAGATTTACAAATAAAACTAACTTTTACAAAGTACAAATTTTAGCGTTGCAAATAATTCAAAATTGGCCTATTATCTAAAGTTTGGTTTGATATTTGCTGGAAAAAGTACCTGTTTCAATGTAAGCGTTTCTGGTGAGGAATTTAAGGGCGCATTCGAAACACCATAGGCAACAATGACAGCACCATAGGATACCTTTAGCACAATCATTGTCGTATTGTTTAAGGCGTTTCTGAACAGTAGCTAACATTGTTCTCAATAACCTTACGAGTCCAATTATCATAGCTCCAAATGACACAGTTCCGAGATGAAAACGAATCAAGGTTGAAGTACTCTTTGCCACGGGCAATGACAAATTCTTTTTGTCCCTGAAACCAGAATTTTAATTTTAAAAAACTAAATTATAATATAATAATAATAAATAATTATAATTATTATGATTTTTTAGTACGAAATATTCAAAAAAATTTATTATCTTTAGCTTATAACGTTTGTCTTTAATTTAATTGTCTTTAATTACGTCTTTTAAAATTTTTTAGACCAAGTCATACACTGAAAGAAAAATTTATTTGATTCAAATAACCATTGTCTATTAACACTTGTCTATTAACAAATAAATATTTATTTGAACCAAGTAATTATTATTTGAGTCCAATAAACAATATTTGATTCAAATACAGAAATAATTTATTGAAATACCATTTATTGGATTCAAATAATAATTACTTGGTTCAAATAAATATTTATTTGATAATAGCCAAGTAAATGGTTATTTGAATCAAATAAATTTTTTTTCAGTACCGTCTTTTACGTTTGTTTTTGTTGTAAAAACGTTTGTTTTTAATCAATTAAAGACTTAAGATATTTCATTCATATATAATAATCTACAATATTTTAATAATATTTTAAACTCCCATAGTGCCTAAACTTGTATCAACATTGCCAACATTTCCTCAAGTTTCTAAACTTGCAGAAAATATGCTGTTAGTTAATGAAACTTGAGAAAAGGTTGACAAAGTTTCTGTAAATTTAGTTGCATTGTGGGAATATTAAAATTATTTCAAACCTTGTGAAAAACCAACGAGCAACTGAGCCAGCAACAACCGTGTGTTGGCATCCCAAATAAAATTCGCACATCACGAAGAAGAGGAATATATTGTACCATCTGGTAATCTGGAGATAAATATTTGTTTGTTAATAAGAGAAAGAAAGAAAGAAAGAAAGAAAATATTTTAAAACAAAAATAAAATTTGCCATTTTTATAAGAGTAAAGTAGATTCGACTATACAGTTTTTCTTCTACATACCTTGATTACTATATCTTTTTTATAATGAAGATGATTCTTTTTGGTATTGTTGTAAAGATCTCCTGCACTTTCTATCAAAATCATGCAATAAACCCAGCCAATAACTGTCACAATTACTAGTAAGTATGTCTGTAAAAATTCATAAACAGAATTAAATACACAAAATTTGTTATTTTACTTATAGTCAATTCAATCCAAATTATATTTCATTTTTGCAATTTAATTAATTAAAATAAAAACCAAAAGGAAACGAAAAAAGGCAATTTAATTAAACAAATTTAGTTTAAGTCAAAGTTCAAACAGTTTACTTAAAAGTATCAAATTGATATCAAAAATATCAAATTGATGAAGATTTTGTGATCAATTTGATACTTTTTGGTATCAAGTTGATACTTTCAAATTTTGGTTTACGGTTTAAAACATTCAATTTCATGATAAAATTTCATATATAAATTATATATATAATTACTATATTATACAAATAGTATATTATTATATTATATTAATATTATATATATTTATATTAGATGAATTTTCATCTTACATAAATGGGTGTCAGTAGTAATGATGGCATGGAATAAACCGCCTTTCCAGCTTCCCTAAAAAGCTGGACCACGAGTGCAATTCTTTTTCGCATTACAAGAACAACGAGAACAGTGATGACCTAGAAGTAAAAAGAAATTAGATTTAAACTCAGGCTAATCATAGATTTAAGCTGGCACATTAAAGACAATTTCAATTTAGTTACTTACTGTAACTATAGACATTATTACTGCATACACGAAATAATCTGTAGTGCTCGCGTCATCTTCATGAATGAACTTATTGTCAACCGCTTTCTTTTCATTGTGCCATGCCAGCCTGAAATGAAACGTAATTTATACTTTATCACAATATAAAAACAATTTAAATATATTTACAATATTTCTTTTCTAATTACCATAGGTATGTAGTTCCACCAATACAAACAACCACAGCGCCGGTGAGGACAATATAAATAACGTATTGAACCATGTATCGAAACGCAATTAAAATCACCAGGGATATAGCTGTAAATATTTAATTTCATTAAAAAAGGGTCAAATGGAGAAATGACTCTTCAAATTATCTTTTCAAAAATAGAGGGAAATGAGGTTTCAAACAACACACAACATCTTTTGATATAAAAGTTGTTTCACCTAATGCAATCAGAAGATAAATTAATTTACGCAAATTCATGGTAAATTAATTCAAAAGTAATTATCTCTTAAAAATATTTGGAAATGAAGCTTCAAAAATTACAGAACATCTTTTGGTAAAAAAAATTATCTTACCTAAAGCAATTAGAAGAAGGTAAATTAATTCACGCCAAGCTTGCGACAGATCTCGTGTAGCTTCCTTAAAACAGAAAAAGAGTCAGAAATAATAAATAATAAATAAATAGGAAATAATATAAAAATAGTGAATAATAAACTTGACTTTCCGATCAATTTTATTTTCTAAATCTTTCCAAAAAAATGTAATTTGTCCACAATTTTAATACATTCGAACTATATAACAAATTACAAGTGATTATTAAATAAATATGTAATTATTAAATTACATAACAAGTTTTTAGTAAATATTGAAGTACATTTTTTTAATACATTGAGGAAGGTTACACCTAGTTTATAATACGCTTTGAATAAGCGCCTTATAATTCGCTCTTTCGTATGTTAGCGCCTGCGCAGAAGTTCGTTTTCATTGTCAAGAGTTGGGAATCCCAATACTTTATTTGAATTTGGGAATCCCAACATTCTGAAGTTCTTTTCATTCTGAAAGGTTGGGAATCCCAAAACTTTCTTTAAAATTAGGATTCCCAACTCAACCCTCTTGACAATGAAAACGAACTTCTGCGCAGGCGCTAACATACGAAAGAGCGAATCATAAGGCGCTTATTCAAATCTTGCGTATTATAGGGCCAAAGCACATCGAAAATCTTTAATCGTAAAGGCGCAGACAGACAGCCGAGGTCTGAATGCGCCTTACGCAATGAGTGCGAGTAGTGCAGGAATATATCTCTGTCCTGCTTCCACTCATTCTTACGTCTTAAGATTTGCGATTTACGATTCGATGTGCTTTGGCCCATAAACCAGATGGTGTAACCTGCCTCACTGATAATAGATTTTAATACATTTTTTGGAAGTTTTCAAGTACTGTTGGTAAATTAATTCTTGATTAATACTTATCAGAGATAAAAAGTCACAAAACCAATTTATACACTTACGTGGAAGAAATCTTTTAATCCGAGAGATTTTATGAGTGATCCTGCAGAATCAGTAATTTTCTTAGGAATGCATCGATTCAGAAAAGTGACACTGTAATGAAATGATATTTAAATAAATTAAATGCTAAATTATTAATGCTTAACTAAATTATATTTTTTAAAATATACATTGCAAAATAACTTTTATAAATATAACAATGATTGAAACAATTGACAACAAACAGAACAATTGAAGCATCAATAATACAACTAATAGCAAACGAAAAAATATATTTTCTTTTTTAATGTATCAAGAAACTTTTCTTACAAATAAACTTTAATTACGTAAATCCAATAAACTTGAAATTGATTAAAATCGAGTTACAAGTAATTGATTCTTCATCATCTATACTTACTATTCTGGTGAATTAGTACAGTTTGTAACACATGTACGTGATTTTACTCCGTCTGCTCCAATATTGACAAGAAGAAATCTGCGAATTTTAATAATATTACAAAATAATACAAAAATTAAATTTTACAAAGTGATACAAAAGTTAAATTTTACAAAATAATACAAAAATTAAATTTTACAAAATAATACAAAAATTAAATTCTTCAAAATAATACAAAAATTAAATTTAAAAAATAATACAATGAATAAATTTTACAAAATAATACAGAATTTAAACTTGACAAAACATTACAAAATAAGTCTTTTAATTTTAATAATTGCAATAATTTTTATCGGTAATTTTGAAAAATTATTATTTTAAAACAACATTTTGAGAAACCTTTATTTTTATCATTTTCTTCTTTATCAAATCTTTTTAATTAAGAATAAGATTTTTTTTCGAACAATAGTAAGTTATCTTTTTACAAAAATGAAAAAAACTTACGGCTTATTTTTCATATCAGCACCCTTGCAGCTAAACTGTGGATCTCTTTCTTTGGTTGTAATTCTCCCACAAATATTGGCACAATCATCGTAACCATTAATTACTCTATGAATATCTCCTTTTTTTGCAGCTGCGCCCATGAAATATCCCTGGTAATAAATAATTCATAAATGATTTTCAAGTCATCTTATTTATATTATTGTACGAGTTTTCAAAAAATACAAAAGAGCTCCAAACATTTTTACATATAACTTTATTAGTATTAATTCAACAATCTATTAAATAATCATATACAGTCAACTCTATGAATAGTGCCACTAAAACTCTACGTATAGTGCTGCTTTTTTTGTTCTCACTCAAGTTTCCTTTCTTTCCTTTGTGCAAATTACCAGTGGGAAATTGAACATTGGCAATTTTCCACTGGGTTTATGCAAATCTATGTCACTATTCGTAGAGTTGACTGTAATCTTATTAATAGGCAGTCTGTAAATGATTTTATTGATAGTTATTTGATTATATATAATATTTAATTACACTAAATTTTGATTAATTTGGTTTTTATAAGAATGATTCTAAATTTACGTATTTTAATAATTGCATCATATAATAATTTCATTATTGACAATTGTCAATAAAACAAAGCTTAACTCAGCGAAGATATTGAAACAAAGCTTAATTAAACGAAGATAGTAAAACAAAGCTTCCTCAAGAAGGAGGCAAAATTGATTCTCTCTGTTCTTAATGTCAAGTAAAAATATGAGAAAAAAACACTTACAAAGGCACATAAAAGAACAATGAAGACGATTAAAGCCAATATATCAGTACATGATCGGTCAGTTGAAAAAACTTGATTCACGTCATCTGTAGTTTCCTCATCATCAGGAGACTGCAAGAATGCAATTAATTAACCATTAATTCAATGAATAAGTGAATTTAACAATTTCTTTTTTCTTAAGATACATTCTACTTCTTTTTTAAATTTTTATGAAAAATTATATATAAATTATTTATATTTTATGAAAAATATTCATACAAAGAAGTCTTATACAAAGACAACAATTTCACTAAATAACCTCGAAAATAACTTATCACAAAAAATTATTTACCATTTGAAAAATGCAAATTTATATTTACATATTTTGATCAAATAAAAAAAAATAAAATTACGATAGAAAACAAGTTTTTTACAGGAAAAACAATTTTAACTTGCAACAAGAAAATATTAACATAGAAACTTTCATGTATATAATCATTTTATTTCTAATTTTCCCAGAATTTTTCGCCCCAACGTAGTGAATGTCCAAAATTTTTTCACAATTTTCAAGTAACTATTTTAACCATCATTTGAAACATCATTTGTGTCATTTGCAAGGAAAAAATTCAATTTTAAAAAATAATTGGATTTCTGTTTCAAAAGGTATTTAATTACTAGAGAATCACTGTTAATTGAGAAATATCGATGCTAGAAACACGAGTAGATACAATAACTACAAACTTGAATAATGCAAATGAAATTGTACGAAAACAATCGTTTTCGTGACACAAATCGTTTGTCATAATTTTAGTGAGCACCATACGTAATTAAGGTCAAGTGATATCTCAATAATGATGTGATTTTTATCTGTAGACTTTCAAATGACATAATTTAATTTACAACTTCAATTATGCAACTGTATGAGCATCTTTTATTTATTAAAGAGAACACCTCATTCGAGCTTTTTTAGTTACTTTCCAAACGCTTTTGAACTGAAAAAAATGAAAGTTCAGAAAGACTTGAAGAGTAAATGAACTTTGTTTATAAGACAAAGTCCAAATTGTTATTTTCATTTATTAATAGTTCAAATTTAATGAACAATACTATATTGCCATTTTTATTTACAAGAAAAATGAAGACAAAAATTATCATTTCATAAAGAATGTTATGTTATTTTTATTATTATCATTAATAAAAAAAAGCAATAACGTTAAATATCAATAAGCTATAATGTTCTTAAAATGTTTATAAAGTTATATAAATATAAAATTATAAAATTCCAAAACAGCTAAAAAGTAATCTTTTTCTTGTAGTAGTAATCTCTATTCTTGTAAATTTCAGCGTTTTTCTTTGTCAAATTTAATTGAATAAAAAAGAAAGTGCAGTAGAAAAAAGAGAACTACAGCAGTGATTTTACGAAAAACAAAGAAATGAAGTGTTGTTTACGTTTAGAAGTGTTAAACATTTTGAAAGCTCTAGGAAGTGAAAAAAGCTCGAAACATGATGATCTCTTACCGAAGGTTGTACCTTATCATCTCCACAGCCGCAACAACCCATCTTGGTCTCTGGAGACCGAAGAGGTAAAAAGTGCCCTTGATCACTTCCGTTTTCTGGATCCTCTTGACCTTCGTCAACACATGTAGGAAGCTTTTCCTCCTCGGGGATGCCAACTTCTGTAACCAACCACCATATCACATGAGTTCCAGTTGCTGCCACAAATGCCCACCCTTAATCGCTATCATTCAAAAGTTCCTCAATGATTCTTATCAGGTAAACGTTACTCGTAAAACGTATAACGATCGATGCATCGAACAAACTGTCACGCAAACTAACATGTCTCGTAACGCATAGCAACGACGTATTGTATTTTTTACAAGTTAGATAGATATTCTCTTCATTGTGAATTCATGATAAAAAAACGTATGCATTACTAATATGCAATAACAATCTATAAGATTGTCTCTCTTCTTTTTTTGTCTCTTCTTTTTGCGAAGATAAAAATCTGTCATAATCCAATTTTCATTCGAAACAAATGACTGCAAACTGATTTTTTAAATTAATAAAAGCTCTAGTTTAGTGATTTTTTAAATTAATAAAAGCTCTTGTTTAGTCAGTTTTTAAATTAACAAAAGCTCTTTTTATTGATTTTTTAAATTAATAAAAGCTCTTGTTTAGTGATTTGGGTGTACTTCCGAATAGCGCGGACCTCCAAATTCATTGAAAGTTTGTATACTAACGTATTTTGATGCGCTGATTACGAATATCATAATGAAAACTGGCGCAAATTTTATTTTCATGGTTAAAAACATAAAAAACCCACAAAAACATGGTTTTTCACAAATTAC
>WNHD01003448.1:0-12679 GCA_011057455.1 Ganaspis sp. Gsp50
CCCATGGAGCAGAATGGTGCTAAGAAGAAGGCGGAGGTTGCCCCCTGACTCCCGCTTGCCCAAACCGTCACCACTGTCCGGAAAAAGCGTCAGAAGTATTGGTTAGACAAAGCACGTAAACTAGTGCATTGTCTGACCAATACTGTAAGTAGAAAAGAAAAAGTTCGCTCGCCTAAAGTGTTATTACATGGGACCCCTCAATTAAATATGTGTAGAGGAAAAATCGACGACAGCTTCTTTTAATTTTAGTGCTCTAAATTTGAATTAGTCAGAATTTAACTAATTGAATTGGTAAACGAGTATTTGACTTATTTAATAGTCATTTTTCAGAATTTGACTAATCCAGCTAGTAGGGTATGTGTAAAATGTCGACTTCCGCTCATGTCAAGAAACGTGGGACACTTTCTAGGCGCAGTAGTTGATGTTATTTTGTGTTTTTAAAACCTGAAAATGCATATTGAACTTCGTATTTGTGATTCTGAAACTAAGTGCAAGGAAAATTATGGATTGTGAAAGTTAATTTCAACACTAATTTGTGAAGATTGTGAGTTTATAAAGCAAGACCTTTCTCTTATTTCAGAAATTCTAGTGATTCTTCAATGTGATTCAGTACAATACGGATTTTTAGAATCTCAGTCACTTCGATAGCCAGGAATGCAAAGATTATAATAACATGCGACAACGAAAAGTTTATAATACAAAAAATTATAAAATACAAAATTCCTTATGCACATAAACAGCTACGATTTTCTAGTCACGATTTTTGATTTTCTGAACATCTAATATGTTACGTTAAACGTAATTCAACTGCTTAACTTCGTATGAGCATGCTGTTTTCTTTGAGGAGAGAACAGATCTCCTTTTTGCGAGCTAGCTTTTCTGAAATACAGTGTTTCTTTCGTCGAAGAAAGATACGTCCATACCTTAAAGTGTCGCAGTTTACTTTTGCGGAGTAACCATAGTGCTCCACCAGAAGAGGGAACGGATACTCCCATGAAATTAAAACAGTTTACACAATTGTAGCGCTACTTTTCGTTCTTTTTACCAGTAGCACAGCGCTACAACGGGTAGTTAAGCAACTGTTTTTTTCTCTCAGTGTGTAGTTTAAAAGAATGCACACGATCAACGCGTCGTCCGTAAAGTCGATGATTACTACTCCATCGAGCTGACCCATTCGCAAAAAGTAATCATAAGGTACATTCCCCTACCCATGAACCTTGAGAGATTGAAGCTGCATCCTCTTTATAATATTATTAAATATTACCTGCACAGATGTTCTCCTTAAAGTTCCTCCTTCCATCCCAATTAACTTGACTCCTTTTACACACTTTTTAATAGTTCCAGAACCCTCGTGGAGATTTAAATTGAGCTCCATATTGCTTCTATCAGCGACCCTGTCATTCTCTCGAGGTTTTTCGATCTTGGCATAAGGATTGGAATTATTCAACATCGTTGCATCCGCATGTTTGAAGGAATTCGGTACACAATTGTTCATCTCCTTGCAGGATAGCACTGGTTGACCCATCGAATTGGTCAGGTTTCTCACCCCAAGAATCTGACCACAATGGTTGCTCATTGGAGGAAGAGGAATTGGATTTAATCGAGTAGGTGACCTCACAGTTTCTTGCAAATCCTGCAAACTTCTCAAGCTTTGATTCGCTTTCTGAATATTCTCTTCAGTAGAGCTTGGTGGAATTTGAAAGTACTCGCTCATACCCTCGTAACGATTTAACTGACTGTTCATTGTATTTATTCTATCTCCATCTAATGTACTTGGTCCACTTGAAGATTCCTGAAACATTATTTAAATGGTTAGTTCATTTGATATAGATTACATCATAAGCAAGAATAAATTTATATAAAAATAATTAATTTTTTTGTCTAAATTATACAGTGTTAGTTGTTCAAGCAGAAAAAGCTTACATTTAAAGTCGAATCCATCAACACTGCTCCAGAACTACTCAAAACGACTCCAGTTTGATTTTTAGGTTTACCACTTGAATAGACACTTAAGAAGTCGCAGCATCTTGGTAAATAACCTTTCCCCAAAAGGTTTCTTGTCAGAAAACTCACAATAAGTTGGATAAAAAGAGCAGACAGCATTGCAGCAGTCCGAAACGGAAACTTTTGAGAGTTTGTCTTGCGATCAAATAAAGGGTATTCTATGAACACTGGAATTCCTAGTGATTTTTCTCCTCCTAAAATTAAGTACGTTGATAATAATAGCAAAGGAATTTAATTATTCTTCATCAATCTTAGGTTGATATTATTAATTTTATATGTGAAAATACAGCATAGCAGGCATGATTTTATAAAATTGATAAGTTTTGAATATTTACCAGCCACGCGTAACGTAATGGCAACTAAATATCCAGCTAAACAGCCATATGTGTCAACCAAAGATGACCAATGAATTACTGACAAAAGTTGTGGAAAGAGTATAACATACACAAGTTCGGAACATAGAAATCTAAAACAGATGATTAAATTATAAATTTCGCAATTATTCTTTGCAGAAAATTAATTAATTCAAGACAATTTAAATATTGATTCAATGTTTACAGAGAATAATAATGAAATTAACATACGACATCCGATAAATGCTCCCCATGGTTAGTGCAACTGCTGCCGAAAGAGAAGTGACTGCAATTATTGTGAATCGCAAAATCCATTTCAATTCTCTTTCCGATGCCTTAAAATTGGAAATCAGAAATACAATTAAAAATTAAATTATTTTGAAGAATTCTTATATAATAGAGTAACGGACCTTTGGTCTTAACGCGAACCTGTAGACATTTCTAGCAAACATAGAGCTACTTGAAAGAACACTGGCATCAGCGGATGACATTGCTGCTGCTGCCATTGATCCCAATCCTAAACAATAGTTTATATTTGGAAAACAAAAGTTAAACTAATTTACACTGTTCGTAAAAATGTATTATTTTACTACGTTATTAAATTATTGGGTGGAAATGATTTTCATTGGATAAAAAAAATTATCTGTATTATGTATTATTATTATTATTATTATTATTATTATTATTATTATTATCTTATTATTATCTTATTATTATAAAATGTTCTTAGTCTGTTTTTAACCGTTTTAAATGGTACGATTTTCATAACGCGAATTTATGAATGGAAATCGGAAATTCCATTGAAAGGAATTTTATTTTATTGTCTTCGATTCATTAACTCTGTATGATTTTTAAATTCATTCTTTCGGAATTTCTTCATATAGAAGTACCGTTTTGACAACTGAGTCAACCAAAATTTTAACAACTTACAAGTTTTCTTAGAAATAGGGATCATTATGATTATGTTTCAAAAAGAATTACGTTTTTTTTAGATATTTTGAGATTTTAGAC
The DNA here is from genome assembly GCA_011057455.1 of Ganaspis sp. Gsp50. NCBI lineage: Eukaryota > Metazoa > Arthropoda > Insecta > Hymenoptera > Figitidae > Ganaspis > Ganaspis sp. Gsp50. Next base: position 3,369 of record WNHD01003448.1, read on the forward strand.
GTTGGAAAAGTACAAATTTTACATGAACGCTTACCTATGAAAGATACCCACTGGGGAGTTAAAAGCCTTAATACCAGCGGTAATATTGCATTTCCGTTATCCGTTGATATGGTTCTATTGTAGCCCTCGACTAAATACCAATCTGTAGCACGAGCTACAACACCCATCAATGCAGCAGGAATGGCTAAAGCCATGCATCCGATCATTGATGTGATCGAGAGTGTCCTTCCCATTGAATTACTTTTCATACTAAGGACTCGTCGGAAATAGCCCTGTTCAAAAAGAAAAATTACCTTTAAAATTTTCCAGGATACTTATTTTATAAAATCTTTTCCATACTATTTATAACAATTTATTTCTCTAATGAAAAATCTTGAATTTTTTGTTCTATAGATTTCATCTTGTTCTATTTGTTTGATTATTCAAGAATCTGTTTTTTTATTTACGCCTTTACGCAATTTTTTTTTCTTATATACAGAATCTTAAATATTTTGTTTTAATTTCAGAAACACATAATTTTAATCGATATGTATTTAAATAAAAATCGAATTGTAAAAATAATGATAAAATTACAGTGTAGTTAAAAAATATTCATAACTATTGGTATGCATTCGTGATTCAAATGTTTTATTAGGTTCATCAAAAGATGGAATTTTTAATAAGTCTTTTTATTGAAATTGAAAAGAAAAAAGTCAACAAATCTCATCAACAACAGATGTGGTCTGGAAGTTTGATTACAATTAGAAGCCGGATATTCATTCAAGAGCTGGTAAATTTTCTGTATCCTTTGATCATGGCTTTTAATGCGGAGATACTTTAATCGATATAAGAGAGAAGAGAATCTGATAAATTGAGTAATATACTGAAAATATTTTACTAGAAGAACAATGGAAATTAAAACCATTCTTTTTAAAGAGAAAACGTGATTCGTAAAGTATTCATGTCTGACTTTACAAACACTTGACTACTTGCAAAGAAATTCACTGTGAGTGGATAAAACTGTGCAGAGTCAGACAGAATATCTGCGAAAAGCCCAGATAACGATAGGAAACTTTATTACGTTATGACATTTTTCAAAAATTAATTATTGTTTGAGAAATAATTCTCAAAAAATGGTTAAAATTTATTGTTTTATAATATTTTTAAAATAGTCTAATCGTAATGTCCGACTTTTAAGTAGATGCTGACGTTCAAGTAGTAAAGTAGTTTTACAGGCAGACTTAAGAATTTAAATATCCTTTTGGACCCTTATAGTATTAATTAGTAAAATTGATGTTAACTAATAGTATTACTTTTAAACATTTAAAATACTGCTGGCTTTAAATAGAATTATAGAAATTTATTTTTTAATTATATTTTTATTATTGTTAATTTTTTTTAACGAGATATAAAAATAATTTATTTTTTACCTGCCAGGGGATTCCTCCAAAAATCAATAAAAGAGCACCATCAACCCACAGACCAAGATCTTCATTTCGAATTTCTCCAATCCAGTCTTGTCGAGCCAAATTTTTCTCTAGTGCAACAGCAGGATGAAATATAATATAAGGCGCAGAAACTGCGAGACCAAGCATAATGCAAACTAATTGCAAGGCATCTGTACCTGCTAAGTAGTACATTCCTCCAAACAGGGAATATCTAAAAATAAAGTAAAACCTTAATACCTTAAAAGTATTAAGAAATAATTAATTAGATTATCTAAGGACTTATTAGTAAACAATTAAAAGGTGAGTTATATTTGCTTTTTATATGAATTTTAAATACAGTTTAGTAAAACAAGAAATGGTGAGTTTGTTTTTCGAATAGCGCGCGTTTCGACTTGGTACAAAAAAAAGACGCGTGAAGGCAGCGTATACGTCGGAGGTCAGAATCGATCAGCTGCTTGGCGCATCGATCAGTCTAAGCATCTTTAGTGCACGTAAGGAACTCTGAGTTATCAGACGAGCCAGACAGAGGCACGAATCTTAACCTCGCAAGTGGGACAGCTGATGTCTTGGTAAGAGGCATCATATGTACCTTTAGGATCATTAGTACCTAATCGCTGGGACGTTTAATGTCTGCAGCCTCTGTGTTCATGATTTCAAGAATATAACGTCGTTCGTTATAGTTAAATTAAAAGTATTTTTTTATTTCTTCTGTGAGGTACAATTTTTCCTTCATCATCATTTCCAATACTTTTTTTTCTTGAGTTGTTTTTCAAAAATATTAATTAATAAAACATGGAACATTATCTTAGAAAACCTTGAAGTGACACATGAATGTTTAAATTATTAATATTTCTTAAAACCAACTTCAGGAGAAAAGGTAGATAAATCCAGAACCCTAGATTATTATCCAGGATCTTAGACCTGACCATTCTAAAACAGTTTTATGGTAACCTAAGGACTTATGATACCTAGGGAAATACATCAATTTATAATTGCAGAATTTGTAAAATTTTCAGACTCACATTGCTGCCAAGAGGGCGGAGGCACAAACACTAAGATATGTGTCTAGTCCAGTAATCACTGAGAGATAACTTCCCAAAGCTCGTAAGACTGCTCCACACCAAAACAAATCACCGCAAAGTGCTGGTAGAAACAATAAACTACCAACCTTGGCACCGTAACGTTGCTGCAATGGATCAAGCATCGTAATGTATTCTGCCTTTCTCATAGGTTTGACAAAAAATAATGCACCTGTTAAAAAAGGCAATCATCATTTTTTTTTCTAGGGAAGCTCGGAAATGTACAAATATTTATTAAAATAAAAAATAAAAACCACACTACTTGGATTCATTTTAGAATCGTTAATCGTGCTATCTATTTTGTTAAAATGTTCATCATTCACCTTTGTCTTTTATCAACATGTGCGTCGTGATAAAAGATGAAGATATCAAGATACATTCTGTATAGGCTTACACGTACCGAAAAGTAGACTCAGACTGTAGCAAATGGGAACTTGGCACCATGCCAGACCTCTTGTGAACATCGCTTCGGCAGTTCCATTCACAAAGGCGCCACCGACCCATGTCGCTGTAAAAAAATAATCTCTTTTACACGTGTATGGAAACTGTTAACTTTTACCTTCAGGAGGACAATCAATGTTTCACTTAAATAACCGAATTTTTGCTGTTTTCGATAGTTCATTCCTCCACGGGCACCAGATCTTCCTGAAACCTTACGAATCTCCTCTGAAGTTTAGTAAATTAAATGAAAATTTTTTAAACTTGCAGCGGGTTAGATGCAAGTTCAGAAATTTCAGGGCTTCTTTTGAAAGAAAAATTTCACTGAAAGTTACAGCCCTTAATATTAATTTTAAGTACTTTCCTGAAGCATGAAATGATTTTTCATCTAAAATAGACGTAAATTGACCAAATTCTCGATTTTACTGTTACATCAGAAATAATTAATTTTATCAAAGAAATGCACATGACAAATATTTTGGAAATTTAATTTCATACAAAAAAGATTCTATAGCCTAAATCGCTGATATTAATATTTCATAAGTTATGAGAGTTAAAATAAAACTTTGGAAGAACGTATGTGACCGCCTCGTGGTCGGCGGCATCTTTCCGGCAATTAGATTAGCTTGTGTGAGCGTGAATGGACAACATCTCTCTCGTGTGAGGGGATGATTATTTTCCGTGTGTGATCTTATTTTTTGTGTAACGGGGTACCTCGAGTAGAAGAGTATTAGTGGCGACTAAGTCGTATGACTTGTGGGAGAAATTGAGTATTTTGTGAGAGAAGCGGTTTATTTTGAATAAATACTTTGTTTTCTTTATGGATTGAATTTAGTGATTTTGATCACTGATCATACTTTTCCTTGTCACCGACTGGAATGTTTCCGTGGGATTGAAAGTCTCCACGATCAAGAGAAGAGGATTGATCTACTGCAGTTGGATTCACCGAAAGGTTTGTGGAGTGTTTATTGTTAACGGTAGGCCGTTTTTTCGGTTCTTTCTCGTCTCAGCGTTGGCGTCATTTTTTCTTGGCCGAACTTTCCTTTGTGTTTTCGAGTTTATTTTAAGGTTAAATTTATTGTAAAAGGGCAGAACATGGTTTTATTTATTTAAAATTAAGCCCTTTATTACATATATAGCTTACATTTCGAAAAGTAGGGTAAATTCTGCAAAATACTTTTTTGTAACACTAGTATTGTGTCTCTTAATGTTTAAGAAAAAGATGAAAAATATTTTAAACGTCAATGAATAAGTTAAAAAAGTACACCAATGCCATTTTTCAAAGGAGAGGAATAAAACGTCCGACTGGCGCTATTCAATTTTTTCTTTGTCTTAAAAAGAAGTCAGTCACCTCCATTACATGTGTACAAAATAGAGATTAAGTACTGAGTTGGAAAATAATGTATTCAACACACCCTTTAAAAGCGAATAAATTTCGAACACGTTTTTCCACTCTGCTAAATGGCATTCTTTCACACTTGGTTATTCAATTTTCTATAATGTCTATATTTCGTTTTTTCTGATCGAAAAAAATATATGAAATATATTATATTCTAATTAAATCTCTTTACACATTAGCATTTAGAGACACCTTGTTTTATTTGCAAATTTTTTCCATATCGTATTATTTTTTTTCTTCTACTAAACCCTCTACTTCAGCGTAATTCTGCTTTTTTCATTTTCCACACTGTTCCAGACTCACACTAGTAAAACTTCAAGTGAGGCAAAATAACTGAAGAGAAATTCCGCAAATTTTTGCTTTTTTGCATTCATCTCTTCAAATAGCATCGAAAAGTGTTCATTAGTGTAATGGGCACCAAAAAAAAATTACAAATCCTGGTAGTTTGTGATATTAAATATTATTTATCGGTAATTTTCGTAACTTCTTTGAAGAAAAGTTTTTTACAGGTTTACTAAGCACTATTCTCTTATTTTTGAGAAACATATTTATTTGTATTTTATTTCTACTGCAGTTAATTGAAACAACAAAATATAATTTTATTTAACAGGAAAGAATGATGAAAATTTGTTTAGAAAGTAAAAGGGTAAAAACTCATTTTAATTGTGATAACACTTTAAGATTGTTTTTCCAACCTTTTACTTTGCTTGTAATGAAATAACGTTACGCTTACGCGGATATTTATTTGTTAAAAATTATTTTTTAGTTTTAGGTTTTATTCTCAGGTTGATCCTCATTATAATAATTTTAAAGTAGCTTGTATATCATAATGCAAAAAACTAAATGAATGTTATAAATTTTCATTGAAAATAATTTCAAGGGAAATAGGAAATAATAAAATAATTTGCACAGAATTTTCATGAAATTCATAAAGTTTTCAACAAATTTATCTACTTTTTGTAATCACAAAATATTTGTTGACTTAAAGCAGCGAGAATTTTTTTTTTCTTTGAGAGCAGCGAGGATTGCAATTCATTTATGTATATATGCAGACTTATGCATAAGGACAATGTACATTGCAAGAAATCCATGATACATTTTCTTTTTCAAAAATTTTTAGAGTGACGGTAGTTCACTTGATGCAAATTTGTTTCCAAGATATTGCCTCTTATGCAAATCTGAGTAAACAAATTTCCCAAACAGTTAGCACAGATAAATTTAGTTCCTTGAAAACAGTTTTTTAAACTAAAAGAAGAAACGAAAAGTTTTACACTAATTTTAAAAGTTACAAAAATAAAAAGAGTTAAATAATAAAACAAATTTAAAATTTTGTAAAAATACAAAAAGGAGTAAGAAGTGACAACAATTTAAATAACAAAAGTTAGGTACATACTTTTTTATTTTTTCAATAATTTTCATTATTTTATTCTGTTTTATTTATTTTTTTTTAGATATAACACTGTGCATTTTTGATGAACAATTTGAAACGAAGAGACACAATTTTTATAGTATCAATAATGATTAAGAATGTAATTTTTTCTTTGCATGGGACATACAATCGAACGTGTAAATTACGACAAATAAAGACGCTTAAAATTAAACTGGTTTCTATATGCATAAGTGCGTTAGCGTAGAACATTTTGTTCCATTTTTATGGTTAATTCACTGGAAAGACTTCTCGACGTTCATTGAACTATTTCACTACTTTTTCCTTGCTTTAGATATTTTCATACACGACACGAAGTGTAAATGAACCCTTTTTGCAGCTTTAGAAAAGAAGTCTCTTTCATAGAGTTTTTACAGTTATACTCAACTTTTATATACCCAAGAAGAATACCTTCCTGAGAATGTAAAACTGCTTATAATGCATATAACCTTCAGAACCTTTAACTCTTCTTAGGGAAAAGAAATTTTTCCATCGAAATGAATATTTAAGCTATGACCCTATAAATTTCAAGACGTTTTGTATCAGAAAATACGTAATCTTTAATTATATTGTCAACCGAGACTCTTCTGGTCCAAAATATAAATTTTAATTTAAAATAGAAATATAAATTTAAATGAAATGTGGATCGTTTCTAATTTATTTTCATAAGAACTTATAGCAGTCTTTACACTGTTAAATATCTTTTTGTATAACACTAAAATCCGAATTCTTACCAATTAGAGAAAATACTCCACAGAAAATTCCGAGATCTCTATTTCCTAAAAGCATTTGGTCCTGCCCTTGCTGAACTTTTCTTCTCTTCAGCACTGCCTCCCATATTCCTACCACCAGGATTCCGGAATAGAAAGTCGCGAATCCTGCTACGCCTGGTACGTATAGACCCATTCTCTATCCCACAATGGACTCCTGAAAAACAATTTTTATCTAAATATTTATATGACTGGAAAAATATTCTTTACCATCTATTCTTCTAATTTTTATCATTCATTTCAATTTTGTTAAAATCTCATAAAACTACATATAATTACGAAAGAATTCTTTCGTAAAAAGCTAGTAACTTATTAATTGGGTAGATATCAACAATCTAATAATTCTAAATAATGGACAACAAACACATTTTAATTCAAGTACGTATAATGAAAGTGCTATAGACCTGTTAATTTCAAGCCCCGAAATCGCACATGAATTCGAATGGACAACAGACCTTCATATATTTCTGACGATTTAAATTTCCATCCGAAACTCCTGATAAATACAGAAAAAATTTTTCAAGACATACCTGATCATCATATAAATAGTATGCAGTCCAAAACCTCTGAACATATGAATATGTTAAACAACCCAATCACGAAAGATGAAATTCTATGTGTTTTGTCTAAAACAGAAAAACTAGCTCGGGTCCTGACGAAATATCTAACGATCTTTTAAAAAATTTACCTCCCTTTAGAATTGAATATCTTAGTTATCTTTTCAACCTAATTTGGACTCAACATGCATTCCTTGAACTCTGGAGAGAAACCATCATTATCCTGATAGCAAAACCAGGTAAAGATCACTTTAAAGCAACAAACTACCACCCAATAGTACTAACTTGTAATTTGTGCAAACTCGAATGAAAAAAATAATTAGTAATGAATCAAGATGGATTTTAGAACAAAATAAAACTATTTCACCAAATCAGTATGTAGAAAATCACTCTACTTTAAATCACTTAATAAATACAGAAACAGAAGCATGTAATGAACTGGCCCAAAAAGGCTACCTTTACTACCTTCGATGGACGTCGAGAAGGCATATGAAATGGTTTGGAAGGAACGAATCATCCACCTACTTGAAAAAATTAATATTCCTGGTAATTGCTTACAATTTATAAAAAACTTTTTAAACAATAGAATCCTCAAAGTATGGATAAATAATATCTTATCCGACAAAGTTTACATGAAAAATCGAATCCCACAAAGCTTAGTTTTGAGCGTTCTCCTATTTACAATAGGGACCAACGATATTTTTTCATGCATTGACCGCCCTGTTAAAGGTTCATTATTCACCGACGATCTCACACTCACTTGCTTCGGAAAGAACTTTCTTTCTTTATTTCGCATTATGCAGAAAACTCTCACAAAAATTCAAAACTGGTCGCAACAAGCCGGATTCAAATTTTCAAAGACTAAAACATAATTTATGATTATTACGAAAAAGAACATTGAAACTAAAGATATACTACCATTATTTTCGGACAATTCACTTATAAGGAAAACCAACCTAAAAATATTGGGACTTATTTTTGATAATAGATTATCCTGGACTTTTCACATCAAGCATCTCAAAGTCGAATGTACCAAAAGAATAAACATAATCAAATCCTTAGCTTCCATAAAATTCGAAGCAGACCAAAAGTCTATATTAAAAATATACCATGCCTTAATTCAATCGAAACTAGACTACGCAAGTATTATATATGGCAGAGCAAAAGAGAATGTCCTTGGTATACTGGACACTATTCATCACACAGCTCTTAGATTAGCATTGGGAGCTTTCAGGAAAAGCAGCATAACTAGTATATTAGCTTAATTTAAAGAAATCCCACTGAAAGAAAGAAGGGAACATCTTTGTCTTTTTGCTAGCTATCTCACATACCCCCCTTTATAATTCTTATATTAAATACATAGATAAATTAGATATTTCTGAGAACCATTTAATTGATATTTTTAACGAACAGAATCATCTACCAAAACCACTAAACATTAGGATTCAAAACTACGTTCACGAATTTTCCCTTTCACCTTTAAAATCCATGATCAGAAACCATTGCTACTTCCCACCCTGGGAATGAATTGAAATTAATACTGAATAAGAACTAACTAATTACGATAGAACGTTGACTTCAGCTACACTCTTCCAAAGCTTATTTAAGGGACAACAAGAAAGGTATAAAAATTACATCGAATTCTATACTAATGTCTCTATATTAAACGGAAATACAGGCTGCGCTATTACCTCAAAAAACGAAATTCTTTTCTCTAAAAAACTTTATCCACAATTTACATTATTTTCTTGTGAAGCTTTTGCAATTTCTAAAACAATAAATATTATTAAAGAAAACTTATACAATAAAAAGTATATTATCTTCACTGATTGCCAATCCTGTATATTAGCAATTTTAAAAAAATGTAATGAAAATCCCATAATAAACGTTATACTAAAAAATCTAATAGAACTTAGACAAAAGAATATTGACATAACAATATGTTGGATTTCAGCCCATCAAGGAATCAAAGGAAACGAACTAGCTAAAACAGCTGCTAAAGAAGCTACAAAATTGGACCTCATTGACCTCTTAGCTACACCAAGCATAAACGAAAACAAAAGATTCATGATGGGAAAAGTTAAAATGAAATGGAATACTGATTCCCGGACATTTTCCCGAATCAATTTTACCGAATGACAAATGTACCGAATGTCAAATTTCCCGAAAAATTTTTTACCGAATGTTTTTCTACCGAAGGAACTTTCCCCGAATC
>WNHD01003449.1:0-24804 GCA_011057455.1 Ganaspis sp. Gsp50
CTTATTTATTCACATTTGGTTTGCATAGTCTCAAAATTAATGTTTTTATTTTAATTTAAAAAAGTTACAAAGGTTTGAATCTTGGCAAAATACAAGATTAGCCAATTTTCAAATTTTTAATGTTTGTATTGAAAATTATACACAAATGTTTTGAAATTTAAAAAATATAGTAATAGTAGTGTTATTATAGTATTATTATTAGTATTTGAATTAAATCTCAAAAATCCGTAGGTGTTGAAATTTGACAGATTAACTTTAGAAACTTTAAAAAAAAAAAACTTTAGAAAAACTAAGTGTGAGTTTTTTAACATGAATCATCAAATAGCAAATAATAAGATAAACATTCAAATTCTTATATTATGATTTATATAAATTTCATTGGAATATTTTATACCGTCGGAGACAGAAACTACCCGCGCGCTTTAGCGCGCGTAACCCGCGCGCTTTAGCGCGCGTAGTTTTAGCTAGTAACAATAATAATAACAATAATAATAGCAACGACAATAATCATAACAATAATAAACACAATTAAAAAGTAATACTATAATAAATAAGTTAATACATTTTTAACTCAATTTATAATTATTATTTAATTACAAGTCCATTTAGTCGAAACTTTAATACCGTTATACATTATTGCTCTTTATTTAGGTACTTTATTATTCCTCATATTGTTTTTTATTTAACTCTAGTACCAATCAAACCGAGGGGCTTTTTAGCAATTAAAAAGCTTGGCGGAATTTGACGGAGATCTTAAAAATATTGATTTTCTAATTTATTACATCGATTCTGGTCGAGAAAACTTAAAAAGCCAATTTTTTTAAAATTCTAGTTTCAAATTGTAGTTGAAGTGCTTAAAATATTTTTGAGGTGGTTACTACTTTTGAAGGTTTTAAACCGTGGAGCTTTTTGGCATCTCAAATGCAAGGCGGAATTTCACGGAGAACTTAAAAATATTGATTCTTTAATTTATTACATCGATTCTCGTCGAGAAAACTTAAACAGCCGATTTTGTTAAAATTCTAGTTTTAAATTGTAGTTGAAGTGCTTAAAATCACATGGAGATGGTTAGGCCATTTAATGATTTCTATACATGAAGCTTTTTTCCAACTAAAAAGCTTGGTGGAATTTCACAGAGAGCTTAAAAATATTGATTATCTAATTTATTACATCGATTCTGATCGAGTAATCTCAAAAATCCAATTTTTTTGAAATTCTGGTTTTGAATTGTTGTTAAAGTGCTTAAAATAACATGGAGATGGTTAGAACTTTTATTTGTTTCAAACCACGGTGTTTTTTTCCTTCTAAAAAGCTTGATGGAATTTCAAAGAGAGCTTAAAAATATTGATTTTCTACATCGATTCTCGTTGAGAAAACTTAAACAGCCGATTTTAAAATTCTAGTTCTAAATTATTGTAGTTGAAGTGCTTAAAATCACATGGAGATGGTTAGGCCATTTAATGGTTTCTATACGTGAAGCTTTTTTCCAACTAAAAAGCTTGGTGGAATTTAAACGAGATCATGAAAATATTGATTTTCTAATTTATTACATCGATTCTAGTCGAGAAAACTTAAAAAGCCAATTTTGTTAAAATTCTAGTTTTAAATTGTAGTTGCAATGCTTAAAATATTTTTGAGGTGGATTCTACTTTTGATGGTTTTAAACCGTGGAGCTTCTTTCCATCCAAAAAGCTTGGCGCAATTTCACGAAGAAAAGAAATACTTTTTTGTTTATTACATCGATTCTCGTCGAGTAAAATTAAAAACCGAAGTATATAATGAAATTGAAGTTTTAATTATGAACGTAGAAAGTATAGAAAATCTTGAAGATGGTTGGAGTTTTTGATGTTTAGATGATCTTGTTTCTTTGTACTTTTTGGGGCAGACAGCAAAAAGACCAAGATTATCAATGGGTGCAAGAACAATAGGAACAATAATATAACGGAGAATAAAGATAAGTAGAGATTTTGCTCATTTAGATTCAAGAATAAAATTGACAAAATTCTTCTATTGTACGAAGAACCTGCTTACTTACTCCATTTTTCAAAGAGGGCCACCCATTCGGATAAGATTGTTATTTTTCCAGCATTGAACTTTTTTTCACGATTAAACGACCCGCAAGATAAGCGATTGTGTACAAGGCACTCCAAGTGAATGTGGCGCATATAACGAATAACGATGTGCCCGATGCTGCGTCTAATTAATTATCATCGTACGCAGGCCGCATTCAGAGGATGCAGGTGGGATCCTCAAAGCTCGTATATGCAGTTGTACACCTCCCACGATAAGAATATCTAAGACTGTATTATGAATTTTTATTTGCGTTTGTATTTATACCAGAATTTAAACGAGAGGCACTTGACATCCCAAGTTTCAACAGTCAACTCTTTCCTTTCGATTTCCTACACTTTCAATTAGTCCGACCTTTTCAAACTGGATCTTAAAAAACCTCGAGTAATTATATTCATCCACCTTTTCTGCAATTGATAATTTATATTCATTTTCATAATCTGGTATTGATTTTTTTTCACTGTAGGTATAATTATTTATGTGAATGTAATTATATTAATTTTTATTGTAGATGTTATTATATGGTTTTATTGTGTATATATAATTGTTTGGCTTTTTTGAATTTTTCGTTTTTATTGACAATGTAATTATTCTTCTTTTTGTAATTATAATTACTTGTATTTATTGCAAGTATTTGTCCTTATTGTGAATTTAATTATTTTACTTTATTGATAACTTTATTGATATTTATTAATAATTTCTATCTTTCTTGTAAATCAATATACAATATTACAATATGTATTGTAAATATATTTGTTTATTTATCTTTTTTGTAAATGTGATTATTCTTATTACTACGAATAGTTCTTTTTATTCTTATCTACTTTTATTCATCTTCGTTATTAATTCTTATTTATCTTAGTTTCTTCACTTTTATTATCAACTATTTTTATTCATCTGCATTAGAAACAATCATCTTTCCTTTTATCTCATTCTTTTCTGTTCTATTTTATTATCATTTATCATTAATCAAAAATCATTATATCAAAATTTATCATTTTGATTTCAATTCTTTCAATTCTTCCAATTCTTTCAATTCTTTCAATTCTTCCAATTCTTCCAATTTTTTCAATTCTTTTCATTGTTTTATTTATTAATATCAATTGTACATTCTCATTAATAATGAGAATTTATTTTTTAATACAGTTCAATCAAGAATAAGAACAGAATAAAAAATTAATCGATTTTGTTTGCAATAATTGAGTATAATGATTCAGTTCAATGACTCTCTTTTATTCGAAAACACAAAATTTTTATTTGCATTAACTATGTTGTGAAAAGAATGATTAAGCAATAATGCAGAAGAGTACAAAAGATTTCTATATTGATTTTTGAATGTATGAAAAATATATTTTGTAAATCTGAGCGAATTAGAATAAAAAGATTTTATAGCATTATCTATTGATGCTGAGACAGCTGTCAAAAAATTATATATACATATAATAAGTGAAACACTTCTTTATATTTATTTTTCTCATTGACTAAATATGATTTGTCTTTTTGATTGAAAATAATTTGTCATTTTTGTCAAAGATTTGCTCTGCGATATTCAAAAGAATAATCAATAGACGTGTATAGTAAATAATTGGGAAGATCGTACGTGCTTTTTCTCACGTAGTGCTTTTTATCTTTTATTTATAATTGCATTAATTATCTGCACTCAACTAGAAAAATTCTCTAACACAGCAAACTTTCAATTCATAGACCAAAATTTATAAAACATTTCAAAAACAGCGTCGATTGTAATTCACCGCTCTATTTATTATTTTTCCACTTTTGTTTCATTATTCGAATAATTGCACAAGAATTATTTTTGCTACACATGATTTCAATTCAAAATCACTTTTTTCAATCTAATAATTAAATCTAAATTCTAATCTTAAGTTGAGAAAAATAATCTTCTATGAAAACGAAAAATAATGAAAAACATTCTTTGGTGAGTTAAATGTCGAAAATTTCTTTATGTAGGTTATTCCTCTTGACTTTGATTTTATTATCAGTTTATTTAGATTAACAATAATAATGAAACGAAAGTAGTTTTCTTTACAAATCAGTGTTGAACTTTGCTTTGAAATGGTTTGATTGAAAAGGTTGACTGTTTTTATTAAAATGATGTATAAAAGGCATAGATAACAATACGAAAAGCCACACTTTCCTCAACTACTGACGAGTTTCACGCTTGGAGATAAATTAGTTACGAATCGACTGCTTCTTTCGTATGCAAGTGAACCTAACGATTCGCATCTTTTGTATAACGCTCTCATCCTTGTAAATGGACAACCGGTACAAATTCAAACCCATTACCGGGCGCATTCAATTTCCACGGGATCGACAAAAGCATCACATTACAAATTCAAATCCCCGGCACGTGTATAAAATACTCTGGAATTCTTTTCGTCGATTCACCTGTTATAACTAGCCAACGCTGAAAACTATTTCTTAACAATCCAACACCATAATTCTTATTCATTCTTGTCAGCAAGATCAACTGTTGCTTCCAAAATTTTAGATATTACTTTCTTTTTAATTTTCGGAACAGAAGACTGCGTTCACACTCGTACGAATACTTTATTACTGCATAGAATTTATAAGAAAAATTAAGAATTAACATTTTGGTTAATTACTTTTTTTTTATTTTGAATATAGACGGCTGACAAGACTTTTAAAAATTAAAAACAAAGATTTCAATTCAGGTACGAATTTTCTGTATCACTCTGGGTCAATTAACAATTTTCATTTTTTTCTTTTACTAAAATATGGGTTGCAAAGATTTTGTTAAATACGAATTTCAATTAATCCAATTTGTTGAATTTTCGTTTGAAATTATATTTAATTTTTTAATTTAATTTATTCCAATTTTAATTAAGATAGACTTGTTTATCTAAATCAAGTTTATATTGTTTATCTAAATCAAGTTTATCTTGTTTATCTAACTCAAGTTTATCTTGTTTATCTAAATCAAGTTTATCTTGTTTATCTAACTCAAGTTTATCTTGTTTATCTAAATCAAGTTTATCTTGTTTATCTATCAAGTTTATCTAAGTTTTGATTGATCTATGTTTTAATTCATCGAAATCAAGAACTTTATCCAAATTTTAAATTAAATAAAATTTTCCGAACGAAAAGTGGTTATGACGCTGTTTAGTTTCAGTCTAGAGTTCAAAGACTCTATGCTTGTTTTGCATGTAATCTAGCAGTGCGTAATAATTTTCTACCCGGGTTAATTGACCCACACTACAATTTATCGAAATGTTGAAAAATTTGAATTTCAAATTTTAATTCAACTGGGATTTAATTTATCATAGGATTGAATTAATTGATGTACATTGAAAACGATTCCAATTTCAATAATAAAAGTTTATTTTTAGTCTATTGAGATTCCAATATTTTGATTAATAAAGAATTCTAAAGAGACTGATAAATTAATTAATATTAATAATTACCACAATCTTGACAAATCAAAATCTACTTTTCAATTTTTTTCTTTTAATTTTCTGATTATCTCAAATCTTTTATACAATTTTTAATTAGCCCAAATTTCATTTTCTACAATTTATAAATGGTCTACATTTCATTTTACAAATTTGAATTGAAAACATTTTTAATTCAACCGAATTCGAATTGATAAAATTTTTAAATCAACCGAATTCGAATTGATAAAATTTTTAATTCAACCGAATTCGAATTGATAAATTAATAAAATTTTTAATTAATCTAAATTTAAACAAATAAAAATTTTAATTCATCCAAATTTCACAATTTCACAATTCACAAACTTCACATTCACAATTTCACACAAATTTCACAAGAATTTTTACAACTTTTAATTTGTCCGAATTTAAATTATTACAACTTTTAATTTGCTCGAATTTGAATTTTTACAACTTTCAGTGTGTCAGGATTTTAAGTGAACCAATATTCCATAAACGCAAATTTTATTGACCCATGCTTTAATTTATCTAAATTTAAATTTATCCAGCAATTCAAAATTTAAAGTTAGCGCGAACTTTAATCATTTCTGCTCAAATAGGTCTAAATTTCCATTGAAACAAATTGTATTCCTTTCAATGAAAAATATGTTTTCAAAGTATAAAAAAACTAAACTAATATTTGAAAAGTAAATAATTAAATCCAAAAACACCAAATGTTAATCGAGACCAAAATTTTTAATTTTCTATCCTACTGTCAGTCAATTCAAATTCTTATTTGTAGTGTAATTATAATTCATTCAAATTTCAACTTATGCAAATTTTAATTTTTCAAAAGAATAATGAAAAAACCAACTGTGAAATCAAAATGAGAAGTTCGTTAAGAAATTTATAGAAATGTTCAAAAGTTATTGACCTTTTATTATGACAAATAATTCAAAACACGAAACTAATCACAGGCGTTAAAAACTTTTAAAACAAAACTGAAAATGTGTTTTTGTTTATTCATTTTTTATTTTAATTTTCAATGCAATGACAGCACTTTGTTCTTTTCTAATACAATTTAAGTAAAAAAATAATGTTAATAGTTTGCACAAATCGTAAATACGCAAGTGCAAGTTGCACGGTCAGTACAGCGCATGCGCGTGTGGCACTGATTACTATTGCTCATGCGTATGTGGCACTGATCACTAAAGCGCATGCGTTTGTGGTACTGAACGCTACTGCGCATGTCCAAGCAGCGCGTGTCACTACTGCGCATTTGCCCCGATAATTTATGTAGTTTCAATTGAAAAAACGCCAAATATTCAACGTAGAAACTTTTTACTCCCGTTATTAAAACGCGTTTTAGCAATTTCGAAAAGCTAAATGTTTAAAGCCATCCTTTTTTCTACGGAACTGTTCGGCAAGTTTTTATGCAGACAATAAATTCTATAATTTATTCACTTGCAAATACCTGATTTGACAAACATTTGAAATTTGTCGTTTAAAACAAATTATTTTAGCACTAAACAAATATTCTTTTATAATTATTTATTTATTTATTTATTCTTTTATAATTAAATTAATAATTAAATCTTAATTCGAAAATTAACGATTTACACATTTTCAATTGATTTTTTACTCGTTGAAGGATTTTTCCGTAATTTCTTTCCGAGTCAATTTAAAGGCACAAATAAAGTTTTGTACACTCACGAATTTGAATACTTGAACTTGTTTTACATAGAACAAAAGAGCAAAATTACACTACAAAATTATTAGCACTGCATTGCTTCAAGACACAATTTTTTGTCGAAGATTCTATACTGGATTTGAAGAAACACATAGCCGGGAATCCCCTTTATCGTATTTCCATGTCATCAGATGCCGTGTGCTCAGAATGCGGTCTGCGTGGCCCATTGTCATTTTAATATCCACTGCTTTTGATTTATTTTATGGGACCTTCGCATAAACGATTTTACTAAACGAATAACAACGACCGACTTGCCCTCGCGAATGAGGTGCATGATTTTGATCGCAGAGGAATTTACCCGGGCTTAATATTCATTCATCCCTTCCTTGACCCAGTCGATGAAACCTAATTAAAATTCGAATTCAGGCCAATTTCTTTCGTTCCAGTCTTACGTTGAATTCAGCTAATTATTTACGCCTTCTGCTTTCATGTATTGCTTTTATGTACTGCTTTCGTGTGCTTTTATGTACACATAAAATATCCATAAATTGTACATAATACATTATATTTAAAATAAAAACATCTTTTTATTTAGTATAGACAATCGTTCTTTTGAAATGTCGAGTGTAAGTTTCCGTTTAGAGTTGAATACAAAAAAGAAATTTGTTGATACAGGTAAAAAGTAGGTTTACAAATTGTGGAATTTTCGTCTTCAGGTAGGAGATCAAGTCTGAGGCACACGTCAAGCGAGATCGAGACCAGGAAGAAAAAAGTGAGAAATAAGCTGAATGTATGACAGGATTCCATCCTAAGTAAACATTGACTATGCAGCTGACTAAATGCAACTCACAAGTGCATAAGGGTTACAAGGTTCTTCATAAAAACTCATCCCTTTTCAATTTGTGCTCAGATCTAAAGTTTGATCGAATATAATACACCTCTGATATGAATCATTCTCGAAAAAAATTGTTTTTCTCACTCAAACAACACAATAAGTTAACGAGAGTTCGTTTTCTCTTCCGTCCTCACACTATTTTCTGTCTGAAGGGATTATTTTGAACAATTTTATTTATTTGTAAGGAAAATAATATGATAAATGAGGTCGAAATGGAAAACATCGTCAAAGTGGTGATAAAATATTTTAAAAGGATTTGTAATTTATAATTTGCTTATAAAACTATCTTCAACTTTTGAAACTCCAATTTATTCAAACTTTAATTTCTGCAACTTTGGATTGTTTGAATTTTGGTTGATTCAAATTGAACTTTTATCTTTCAAATTGGCTTATCTTGGATATATTTTTTCTTTTTGCAACTTTCACTTTTTGCAACTTTTAGTTAGTTCACATTTCAATTCATATGACTTTCATTTAGCTCGAATTACAATTTATATAATTCAACAAATATTTAATTTATTTAATAAAGTACAAATATCGATCATTAATATTTAATTTATCTGAATTACAATTTATTAACATTTTCATTGACTCAAATTAACCAAATTTCGATTGACATGAAAATTCGTTTATCCAAATTTGTATTGATCCACAATTAAATTTATTTAAATTTAAATAAATTTCATTTTATTTGAATAAATTTCATTATGTTTCAATAAATTTCATTATATTTCAATAAATTTCAATAAATTGCAATAAATTTCATCAAATTTAATTAAATTTTCATTTACGCGAATGTATCATAACTCAAAAAATTTTAATTGTTCGAATTTTCAATCGATCCAAAACTTAATTTACCCAAAGTTTAATAAATCTTTGGCTGTTTTTATTTTTAATCTAAATTGCAAAAAAGTAAACGAACACAAAATTAAGGGAATAAAAAATTTATGGATAAAATAACAAAATTGAAAAAGTAAATTTTTTTTTAATCAATCCTAATAACAGAGCCTGTTTTCAATCAATTCAAAACTGTATTCATCGTATAATTTTGGGCGATTCAAATTTCAATTTATGCAAATTCTTATTTATCTGAAAAATGATTAAGAAAAGAACACGCAACTGTGAAATAAAAGTGATACAGATGAAAGGGAAATTAATTAACAAATTCAAAGAAATATTATCAATTTATTGAACTATCTTACAGTTGTCAATTATTTATAAAATATAATTTGATTATGTATAGAATGTTCTTTAATCATGCATAAAATAATTTTTAATCTTACAGAAATTTGTTTGATTATTTGATTTTGAATAAATTGACTAATCACAGTAAAATATAATTTAATGAACCATCAAGTTCTGGGAAAATTTCTAGAATAGCAACTTTTTCACTTGTATATTTAGAGAAAAGAGTTTTAAAAAAGCACTATTAGATTGCTTACATAAAATAATTAAAACATTACCAGAAAACTGTTTAAACATTACCAGAAAATAGTTTAAATATTGTCAAAAAATAGTTTAAATATTATCAAAAAAGAGTTTAAATATTACAAAAAATAGTTTAAGCATTACCAGAAAATAGTTTAGCATGATCAGAAAATAGTTTTAACAGCAGCAGAATATAGTTTCAATTTTTATGAAAAAATGGTTCAACTCTGAAAAAAACGTCTGGTTAAAATAACGAAATTGTGGTTAAAAATGCCTTTACTACTTCTTCTGGTTAAATTAACTAAAATTTTGGTAAATATTATTAGAATTGTGATAAATGTAACAAGAATTCTTGTAAAGCTTACTAGAATTATGGTCAATATAACCAGAATTCTGGTAAATCTAACTAGAATTTTGGTCAACATAACCAGAATTTTGATAAATCTAACAAGACTTCTAGTTAAAGGAACTAGAATTTCTGGTTACTTTATGCTCAGAAAAATGTTTGTTTAAATCAAACAAGTGATATAATGGCAAAACAAATGTTTGTTTAATACAAACAAATATTTATTTGATTCAACCAAAATTATGATTGATTCAAACAATCAACAAACAAACATAATATTTTGCGACAAATAATTTGTTTGTAATGAATAAAATTCTTTCAAATTAAGCAAACAAATTAAAAAAACATTTGTTTGAATTAAAAAAATATTTATTTGACCGCATATAAAATTAATGTTCGTTTGATTTAAAGAAACTTTTTTCTCAGTGTAACCAGAGAAAGTAGTAAGAGCATATTCAACCAGAATTCCAGTTATTTTATACACACATTTTTTCAATGAAATATTTACAGAAAATAGTTTTATTATATTTTTAACAAAAGTCTATATATTTGTACTACACTACATAGGAAATAATTGAATCATCTAGGCAGAAAAAAAATTTTATTATTTACGAAAATTGATTTTATTATCCACAAAAGATTACTTGTATTTATAAAAGAAATAAAAATTTGCTTATTCACAGAATATGATTTTATTATTTACAAAAAATTGACTATTTACTGAAAATAATTCGATCGCTTATAAAACTTAGGAAATGATAAGAAGTCTACGGAGAAAGAGTTTGGAGTTGAACGTGAGAAAGAATCGAATTTAGTGGAAAGTTAAAGAGTGAATGTGTCAAGATAATTAAGAAGATGCTAAAATTGAGAAGTGAGGCTGTTAAAACAACGCCACGCTTATTGGTTATTGAAGCCGTCAACTTTTGACTTGACAAGTGATTGTGAAACGACAAGTGTTTGTCCGGCATTTGGTTTGGTAGTTCGTTTCAAGTTCTACGTTTCTTCTGTATTTGATCGCTACATCTCTGAGTATTTGCTTTCCTGCTTGCTGTGCTAGTAAAATGAACGGTTTCCCAGTTTGCCAAAGCTGACACTTACTCTCGAGTCTACCAACTCGAATTTCTTTCATTCCAAGCAATTTACTCGGAAGATGGCAAATTTATTCTAAAATCACCTTTTAAACAGCTGGATCGAATATCAATTCAAGGGAATTTCATAGCTTCTGCAGAAAAATCATTTTCTTATTATAATTCTTGCATTACAATATTTATGCATACCGAGGAGACAATCGAGAGCTGACTTTTTAACGAAAATTTTACAAGAAAATAAAGAAAAAGTGTAAATTATGAAATAATTAGAACTAGCATTTTTAAGAAATTTCTTTTTTCATTGTTTTAATAGTCTTGGGATAATGTTTTTTGAAAATTTGGATATATTTGTGTGCTTATTCAGCAAAGTATAAATTTACGTCAAGCTTGGGGCTTAAATTCGAATCATTGGTCTGTAAATGATGTGCTTAATACAAATCATCTACTGGTATTTGCTGTATTACAATCAAAATTAAAGGTGATTGGCATGTGAATTCCACCTTAGTCAATAGAGGGATTTGGTAAGCATGGAAAATTTTGTATTTCTTGAATTCTATCGTTTTTGAAGAATATTAATTAGAGACAAAAGTTGATGGAAAATTTTTTCAAATTCTCTATTCTAGATTATATTCAATGTCAAACCATCAAAAACAGTGTTAAAGAACTGATTTTCAGGTGAGAAAATATTTTAGACAATTGACAAAAAAAATCTATATCTGTCTTGCATTTGGTTTTTTACTTTTCAAATAAACAGCCAGAGTGTTTTAAACTAACAATCGAGCATTAGTTTTCAAAAGAATTTCTCAATTTTCGAAAACAATTTGTCAATTTTTGAAAACAATTTTTGCAAAGTATCATAAGCGGTACTTTGCAAAATGCAAAATATTTTTTGGAACAACAAAATGTTTTCCAATATGCTTTTTCCAACAGTTAAAACTTTTCATATTTTAGCGCAACTTTTTGTGGTTTAAAATAGAATTTTATGATTAATAATGATTATAAATGATTATAAAATGATTATGATTTATGATTAATAAAAATAACCCATAAATTTAAAACTTGTTTGTCAAGCTATAGTTAAAAAAGTCAAAATATTAAAAAAGCAAAAATACGTTTTTTGTGTCAAAATGTAAACGTTAATTATTAGAATTTAAAAGTTCTTTTAACACAGGTAAATCGAGGGGTCGTCAACTCCTAATTAAGCCTGTACGAAGAATATATTTTCAAAGAATATCATGGGAATATTTGAGAATACTTGGGAATACTTAGGAATAAATACTTGGGAATACTTAGGAATATAGAATATTCAAAATATAATGATTTTTCGAAAATATCATTAAATAGAATATATAAAGTTTATTAGAGAGTACTCCAGAATATATCTAAGAATATCTAAGAATATTGAAGAATTCTTAAGTATATATATACTTAATATAATATATTATTTATAAAAATATTGAGTTTATTGGAGAATGCTCCAGAATATCTAAGAATACCTATAAGAATATTTAAGAATACTAAAGACTAATGCTAAATATTTTTATATATTCTGGAATATTATTTGAAAATTTTTTCGAATACGGAGAATATTGAATATGGGAATATCTACAGAATATTGAAGAATATCTGGCAAGTGTACGAAGAATACCTTAGTTGACGATCCCTTTGAGATAAATAGTATAATTACAAACATACTTGCTTTCCATAATATGCAGTTTAAAAAAGTTTATTACACTTGCATTATGTTAATTTGAACAGAAGAGGCTTTAAAAACAAATAGAAAAGCAGAATCACGTGGAGAGGGAATGTAAAAGCATACTTTAAAAATTCTGAATAATTGAATAACATTTATTCATTTGTCCATGTTTGTTTTTGTCTAATCTGACATATGAGATAAGTGTGCCGAACCGATGAATTTCTTTACATAGTTTAAAACAAATAGAAAAAAATGTATAATTTATTCTAATGTTAAAAAGCAGTGGAATAAATAAAATCTCGTGCAATATGAAAATTATATTAACTTAATAATTTTATTTCTTATATAGAAACATTTATTATCTATATAATTATTCTCTATTATAATTTCTTTTCAGCTTAACAAAATTGCGAGATAAGCGTGTCAACCAAATTAATTCTTGTATTGTTTAAAGATAAATAAAAAATGTTATGCGACAGTAAACAAAAAAGTTTCGATATATTATTATTAGTTTCATTAAAATTCTTATCGCCGAGTTATTTATTCTCGACATTGAAAATCTTGTTTTAACAGTAAATCTTTTTAATCTCGTCATACATTAGCATTTTCAATTGTAATGATTGTTATACAGTCTTTATGTAACGAAATTTAATGTGTTTTATACATAAACGAATTTTATGTACGTGTTTTATACATAAACAAATTTTATATATGTGTTTTATATATAAACGAAATTTATGTTTTACACATTTGCGTCAAAAGTTAAATTTACTTAAAATAAATTGCTCTTTATTAATTTATATTTCTATTTTTAAATCTTATTATGATCCTGTATAGTTATAGTTAGTTCTATAGTTTGCAACATTTTTTTCGTTTATTAAAAACTAAAAAGAAAACTTTTATTTAATTCATGTTCCAGAATATTAATTTACCGACTTTATGAAAAAATAAGACAAAATACAATCTTGTATGGAAATATAGGTACTTTAAAAGTTTACAAATAGCAAAAATTTGTTTCTATAGTTTCCGTAAACGAAAAAAAAACTTTGCGAACTTCAGTATCGTAAATCTTTCCGAGTTTATTCTTAAGAAACTAAAAAAATATTCGATATCTACAAAATACTTCAATGTGTACTAAAAAGTCAACAAAAGTACTTTTAGAAATCTTTTCACTGTCGTCGCGTCTTTAAGATAAACATAACCCCTGCGCCCTATTTATTTTTTACTTGTACAATTGCTTTTAAATTTAACAATGCTTTTCGCCCCCACAAAAATTACAAAAGTTGCTAAAAATGTCATTGTTTGTTGAAGAAATTCGCCAATTTCATACATAGCCAATAGTAGACCATAAACGGGCGCGAAATTCTAAAAGTGAAGTTCGTAAAATAAAAACTGTTAGCTAAAAATAAAAACGATGTATTTTCACTGTTTATTTAAAAAATAAACGTCCTAAAATTGCATTACAAAAATAAGTCCTAACATTTTATTTAAAAACATAGCAAGTCTTACTATTTAAAATAACAAAAAGAAATGAGAATTTCGTTAAAAAACCAAGTCTTAACATTTTACTGAAAAAAGAATAGTAAGTCTTAAAATTTTATTTAAAAAAGATAACTATGGATCGAGTATCCTGTGTATACCCTCGGGTGTTGCATTTAGAATGATTTCCGCTTATCAAGTGGTGGTGTACGATGACAATGTCCAAATAGGCAACGGTGGCAGAGGAATTTATTAGGCAAGCAGAGTACATTCGCAATAAAGCGTGTGTCATGGGAAGTTATGGTGTGAGGTTGGTTATGGGTAACTACTAGCAGGCAGACACCCACCTCGGCAGCCACCGCGGTGCGACTTGTGATTTACTGCCATTGCTGCCCCACCCAGGAATGTCGCGGTTTGCGCAAGATTTTAAAAAATAATCGACCAACCCGAGGAAGCCAGTCGGCGCCCAGTAAAAAAGAAATCATCCTCGAACCTATGTCGGGGATTTAATCTGCGCGGAACGCAGAAGCAGGTATGGGTATAGGATATACAGGATTGCATATCTTTACCCAAAGCCTCCTTTCCAAGTTAAGCATCTGCGCATAACTTAATTCCCATGGCACACGCATAAAAACCCCAACTCGATGACCACCGACTTCATTTCTCTTCATAAAACATGTACTTTTCTTCTTCAGTTATTTTTTATTTAATTCACTTTCCACTATTTATGTTTCTTTCTTTCACTTTTCTACTTTTCGAACATTTTGTCTATTTTTCGAACATTTTTTCTATTTTTCAAACATTTTTTCTATTTTTCGAACATTTTCTAGTTTACTTTTACTGTTTTTATCTTACGGTTTTGAAAGTTTGCTTTTTGTATTTTTCTCTTTCATTTTTTGTTTAGCCCTTTTATTTTTCTATTTTGTCCTTTCTGTTATCTATTATTTTTTATTACATTATTTTTAAGGAACAGGTTCCGTAAATCTTAAATTTGCAAACATTTATTCTGCGAAAAATACAATTTTCTATTTTGTTCTTTGTATTATCTATTATTTTTTATTACATTATTTTTAAGGAGCAGGTTCCGTAAACTTTAAATTCACAAAAATTTATTCCGAGAAAAATACAATTTCCTATTTTGCCCTTTGTACTCTGTTGTACATTTTTAAAACATCACTATCTGCAAGAGGTAAATAGTGACTTTCTAAAAATGTACGGCAATATCATCTATTATTTCTTATTACATTATTTTTAAGGATCAGGTTCCGTAAATTTGCGAAATTTTGCTCTGTGGAAACAAAATTTTTATTGTTCTATTTTGCCCTATTCTATCATCTATTATTTTTTATCACATTATTTTTATGGAACAGGTTCCGTAAATTTTGAATTCGCGAAAGTTTATTGTGAAAAAGTAAAGGTAATTATTGTAAACATGATACTAAAATTAAAGCAAGTAAAACAATCAATAATGTATAAAGAAAAAGGTATTTACTCACTAATGAATTGTCAATGTACAGAACCAATAGAACTGATTTGTTATTGTAACAAATTTGTATAGTTGCTTCAGCAATTTTATTTGTTGACTTAATAAAAAGATAAAATTATTTTGTTAAAACGACAATCTCAATTGCTAAAGTAACAATAAAATTTGTTGCAATAACAAGCCAAATTTGTTAGTTCTATATTAACAATATTAATCTAGAATTTTTTTCCTTCTTAGATCCCTTTCTTCAGAGCTCGTCACATTTATATATTCTATATATTAACTATCGTCAAACATAACCTACAATTTTCAAATTAAATTTTTATTAACCGACAATTAACAATATTGTTAATAGAGAATGATAATAATTAATATGAACTATCGTTAAACATAACCAAAAATTTTTTTCCTTCTAAGGTCCCTTTCTTTAGAGATGGTCGCATTTATATATTCTATACTAACCATTTTTTTAATATAGAATATTAACAATATAGAATATTAACAATTAATATAAATATTGTTAATAAAGTATTTCAGAAAAGGTGTTATGAAAAAGAAAAACATTAAAAAGAAAGTTTTAATTATGTTATATCGTTAAACACAACCTACAACCATTTTGTCCGTGTATTTTGTTAATTTAGTCAAAAGGCTAGCAAAGTTGACCAAGCACTAAGTAAATTTGACTAAAACTTAGTAAAGTTGACCAAGTGCTTAGAAAAGTTGACAAAAACTTGGAAAATTGGACCAAAAATTGATAAATTCGATCAAAACTTAATAAAATTGACCAACAATTATTAAATTTGACAAAAACCTAGTAAATTTGATAAAAATTTAGTAAAGTTGATCAAGGAATGAGTAAATTTAAAAAAAAAGCTTAGTAAATTTGACTAAAACTTAGTAAAGTTGACCAAAACATAGTGAAGCGGACCAAAACTTAGTCATGTTGGCCAAAAACTTAGTAAATTTGACCAAAACTTAGTAACGTTGACCAAAAACTTAGTTTTGACTAAAACTAGGTAAATTTCACAAAAACCTAGTATAGTTGACCAAAACTTAGTTTTGACTAAAACTAGGTAAATTTGATCAAAACCTAGTAAAGTGGACCAAAACTTAGTGAAGTTGACAAAAACCTAGTATAGTTGACCAAAACTTAGTAAAGTTGAGCAAAACTTAGTAAAGTTGACCAAAAACTTAGTAAAGTTGGCGAAAACTTAGTAAATTTGACCAAAACTTAATAAATTTGATTAAAACATGGTAAAGTTGACAAATAAATTAATAAATTTGACCAAAACATAGTAAAGTTGACCAAAAACTTAGTAAATTTGACCAAAACATAGTGAAGCGGACCAAAACTTAGTTAAGTTGGCCAAAAACTTAGTAAATTTGACCAAAACTTAGAAAGGTTGACCAAAACCTTAGTTTTGTCTAAAACTAGGTAAATTTCACAAAAACCTAGTATAGTTGACCAAAACTTAGTAAAGTTGACCAAAAACTTAGTAAAGTTGACGAGAACTTAGTAAATTTGACCAAAAACTTAGTAAATTTGACTGAAACTTGGTAAATTTTACCAAAACCTAGTAAAGCGGAACAAAACTTAGTAAAGTTGACCAAAAAATTAGTAAATTTTACCAAAACTTAGTAAAGTTGACCAAATTTTAGTAAGTTTGTCCAAACTTAGTAAAGTTGACCAAAACTTAGTAAAGTTGAACAAAAACTTAGTAAAGTTGACAAAAACTTAATATATTTTACCAAAACTTAGTAAAGTTGACCAAACTTAGTAAATTTGACCAAAACCTATAGTAAAGTTGACCAAAACTTAGTAAAGTTGACCAAAAATTAATAAAATTGATTAAAAAAAACAAGTAATCCTTTTATCCAACTATTTACTTGCTTATTAGTCCAAATAATTGTTTTCCTTAACACATCTACAAAATTTATGACTTCTCGATTAGTTTTGCCTTATCTTCAATTCACTCCTGATTTATCTCAGTTTTTTCACTCTGTCTTTGTTTTTTGTCCAATTTTGCGATTTTGCTTTTGCTTTATCACTGACAAGTTTTTTTTGGTAGGCCTTGCCACCTCGCCAAGACCGGTAGCCAAATTAATATTCGGTCACTTTCATGAATAATTCATCAGATTGTGTCTGTTTTGCTGTCACTTATCACTAGCGTATGTCTGCCACTCTTGGTGAGAAATATTTGTCTCAAAAAAATATTTGCACAATTGTAGGCCTTCATTTAACGATATTTTTCACTTTTCTGTTAAATAAAGTTACATAAAGTTAAAATAGATATTGGAGTCAGATTGCGCATATATTTAAATAATTTCGTGAATAGATATATTCAGGTATTTATAGCAGCGACTTGTGAAAAGTTTAAAATAATTTCAACTTTCAATATTAATGTCATTTTTACGATTAGCTACAATTTATTCATTATTTTTACATGAACATTTTTTAAGTAGAAAATTAATTGGACGAGGTGCTAATGGCTTGTAATTTTGACTTGTGATCATTCGTTCATTATTATTATAGTGTTCACGAATTATTTTTCATCATCATCATCGTTATTATGTTGTTATTTTAAAAGATTTCTTGTCCCAGCTTTGACCTCAATCATATGATGCTGATTTTGAATGATATTTTAATTATTCGAATCTCCATTTTAGGCCTACTTTTGCTTTTAAAATTTAATTCTGCTCTAAAGGCAAGTTTTCGATTTCTAACTCTAAAAGAAATTTGTCAATCTGTACTGAAAATTATAATTAATTAATTTTAATCGAAAAGAATTTCTAATCAATTTGGATCATTAATTTATTTTTTAGGTTTCTACCCTCGGGAGAAATAGCTAGTTTTTATGATAAGAACATTTTTTTGGCTTTGGAGATAGAACTTTCTAGTTGAAGGCTTTTAATCGATCCAGTGGCCCAATTAAAAAGGAGCGATTTCTCCGGAGTTTAAAAAATTGATGATAAATAAAGCACTAGTATCAATCTCCTGTGCGGCAGGTAATGTCGTTTCAGGTTATCAACACTTTCACGACGCAGGTTCTATTCGCACAGTGCGATGCAATTTATTTCATACGGCAGCATTACTTGCCAATTTATAAATTTCCTCAAGCATTACAACCGTCGTTACACCTAAGTGCATTCCATCGCGTCATGAATTTGATATGCATCATTGTACTTTAATTTTACTTCTATTGGCGCTACGACAGGTGATTGTTGCAATTAATATCTGTGGATCAATGATTCAATGATAAATGTGAAAAAAAATCTCCACATGAAAAAAATCCCATCTCCTTTGTACTGTTACTTTTCCAGTGGACAAATTTAATTATCGTTTGGTTTCATTAACCCCGTCGCATTAATTAGGACTTATTAATAATTATTGCAGGAAGTGAATTGAAAGCTGCGACTTTTTTTGGATTCGAAAAAATGGTCGATAATGAAGTGTGAGATATTATACTTCCTGTAAGTCCTTTAGGATTATAGTTTGTTTAGATGAATAGTTGTTTTAATATGAATAGTCCTTTCAAACAAGTGAACATTGTACGAATAATAACCACGTTATTATTCGAATAACGAAAATAGTAACGAAAAAAAACGAATAATAAGCAAATAAACAAAGTATTATTTAAATAAATTGTAATTCTGACCCAAACGAAAATATAAATAAATTATTTATAAACAAAATTTAGAGACACTGAAAATAATCTGATCCAAAAAAGTTGCAAAATTTTAAAATGAAAACTAAAAAACTTTCAATTTTCTAGAAAAGAAGAAGATAGGAAAAGGATGTAAAACAGGAAAAAAATGTTAACAATTCAGAAAATCCGAATAATTTGAAAACAATTGCAAATAATTATTAAATAAATAAAAAAATAATAGTAATTTAAATATATAAAAATAAAACAATAGAAGTAATAGTAGAAAAATGGCAAATTCTAAAAAAGGACAGAATATATTAGTGAAATGACAGCAAAGAGTGAAAAACGGAAACAATTGAAGACATTTGTAGAAAGAATTGAAAAATTGCGATGCAAATTTTATGGAAGTATTTTAATCTACTCTGCTTTACTTGATGGGATAACTAATCCCATAATGCATGAAAGATTAAATTACGATAAACGATCGATAGGATTCAATCTAAATGTTCATATAACGGCTAGATGTTGAACTCTCCGGAATGACTCTACGCTCGGTGAGACCGGTTTCAATTTTATTTACTCTGTTTTATGCCACCGATTTTTGACATTAACACACCGCCATTTGGGACTATTTTATTTATGGGATTCTCCCCAGGAACGTATCTTTGCTCATTTCGTTGAATTTATCATTTATACGGCTAAAATGTTTATTTATTGTTTCATATCTTTCACAAATTAGGTATTTTAAAACTGCCATGCTATTTTTGGATCATTTTCTCAAATTATTTTTATATTATTATTTACTTATAATTTTATATTATATAATAATTTTATATTATTTACTTATAATTATTTTGCATTCATATTATTTTTTGAAAGTGATATTATTTTTGGTCTTTTCAATGGAATTTTATAATTTTATTGATTATAAAATTGTTATTTGCTCTGCATAGGATTCTGGTAATAAATCACTTCTACTTTTCCTTTAAACTCTCTAAAAGAAGACAAAGAAGGAAAAAATTATCAAAAGATAACTTAGAAAGAATTAACAAAATGTATTGTCAGTTTTTTAATTTTATGTAGGATTTTGTTTATATTTAATTTATAGTTCTGGAATTTTTCATTGAGTTCATTGAAATTTGATGAACAGTTCTGGAAATTTCAATTGACAGGGTTCGAAAACTTATAAAACCGTTCAGCATTTTTGTAGTAAGTCAATAAAGATACTCAACGGTTCTAGAAAATTTAATTGACTGCATTAAACTTTTTTTAGAACTGTTCAACAGGTTTTAATGCATGCAGACAATAAACACGCCCAACAATTCTAAAAAATGTAATCGATATTTTAAATTTCCCAAAACCGTTCATCATTTACGAATAAAGTTAAAAAACATGCAGTTCTAGAAATTTTTTTTAAATGAACTTCTAATTTTCCAGAATAGTTTGGTAGATGATATTCAAATTTCCGGAACCGTTCGGGATTCTTTTAATAGAGTCAATAAAATAAATAAAGTAAATAAAATAAATAAAGTCAATAAAATAAATAAAGTAAAAATAAATAAGTTAATAAAATGAATTTTAATTAACAAATCGAATTGACTACTTAATTATCAAAATCTGTTTAATTTAATCAATAACAAATCGAATTGACTATTTAATTAATAAAATCTGTCTAATTCAATCAATAAATATAGAAAAATTTCATCAATTTAAAGCAAAAAGTCAGTCAAATATTAAAATAATGAAGAACTAATACGAACTATTCTTACTAATTCAGAGTTTGACAACAGTTTTATATCGCGTGTTTCTTCAAGCTCAATTTGAATCCAAATCGATTCAATTTAAATTGGGATCAGTTCAAATCGAGTCAAAATTTATTCCATTTGAGTCCAAACGAGTCCAATTTGGATCCAGACGAGTTCAATTTCAATCCAAAGGAGTTCAATTCAAATTCAAACCAGTTTCAATTGAATTCTAGACAGGTTCAATTTCAATCCAAACGAGTTCAAATCGAATTCCAATCGATTCAATCTGAATCCAATCGAGTTCCATTTAAATGCATACGAGTTAAATTTTAATACATACGAGATCAATTTCGATCCAAACGAGTTCAAATCGAATCACAATCGAATCAATATGAATCCAAACGAGTTTCATTTGAATCCAGACAAGTTCAATTTTAATACATACGCATTCAAATCGAATCCCAATCGACTCAATATGGATCCAAACGAGTTTCATTTGAATCCAGACAAGTTCAATTTTAATCCATACGAGTTCAAATCGAATCCCAATCGACTCAATTTGAATCCAAACGAGTTGCATTTGAACCCAAACGAGTTCCATTTAAATCCAGACGAGTTCAATTTCAATCCGTACGAGTTAAATTTCATTCCGTGCGAGTTCAAATTGAATCCCAATCGGATCAATTTGACTCCAAATCGGCTGAATTTGTTTCTTTCTATTTTTTTGGCAATAAAAAAGACAAGAGTACAAATTTCAAAATACAAAATTGACCATTCCGAATGACATGTCCGAAGAAAAGGTAAACTAATTATAGTAATTAAAATAAAATTCAAACACACTAATTATTGAGTAAGGAACGTTTCTAAAATTGGGTAAAAATGTCATTTCTGGAGGCATTAGGAAGATGAAAAATGTGCGGCCCTGCAAATAGCAGCGAGGCACATCCGAGGACGTCCAGCCAGGTACGACGAGAATAAAGTCCTGGACCCGACGGGAGGCTGCTGGTCACGTCTGAACGTGTCATATTAGGATAACCAGGACTTGAGGATTCCTCCGGTCCTTCTCTGAGGGAGTCCCTCTTCCAACCGAATATCCTAGCAATAATGCAGGTGCCACGGCTACAAATTTCGACGCATGATTTACGTTAAAAGGTTGCATAATTTTCACGCCTAAACTCCTCACCAAATTCCCAATGGAAAAGTCTTTCAGAGAAAGTCCCAATTTCTAATAATTATCCAAATTTCGAATATTTAAATTGTTCCCTCGCTTTTTTCACGGAAAAACCAATTTTCAAATTGACATTAAATTTAATTGAAACAGTTTTTTTACATCTTTTTACATTTTTTTTCACGCACATTACGTGCTTTTTCTATATTAATTATCCGTCATATTTCCTCGAGTTTCCATATCGGGAATATGGAAAGTTTTTAATTCAATTAATGAATATTAATAATGGTCCAAAAAACACGGAAAAAAGATACCAGGGGAATGACTTTTCAAATCGCATTTTTAACTTCCCACGTTTTAGTGGACCGGCTCCAACGTCCTCCAAACCTAGTGACTATAATGTGCTCGTAAATTAAATTTTTTCGCCAATGATTTGTGAAGCGATTCAGCTTCTTATATTCGCACTGCTTTTTTCAACTGTTTACTCACTGCTTTTTTTCTAATCTTAATTTTTCATTTTTATTCTGCTTCTTAGTAAAAAATTCCGACATAGTTTTAAATAATTTTTGGGAGAATTTTTAAAGTCGGGAATTTTTGGAAAAAGAAATAAAAACAAAGAAACTAAAGGAGAGAGGATCTTAAATTATAATAAGCAATTTCTTTTTTTCAATTTCCAAAAAAATTGCAAGAAAATCTACAAGGACTTCATATTTATAATGAACTAGGTGCACAAAGCCAATATCAGAGTCCTTCCGCTACGATTTCCCTCTCTTCGAAAAAAGTTCTCCTTTGATCGAATATTTACTGGTCAAAAGGAAATCCTCGAGTGACTTCTACCTTGAGTTTCTTTTGAAAAAAGACACTCCTCTGTCTTCAAAGAACACTGCTTTTTCATGAGAAAAAGAATATCATTCTCGACATTTTTTTCTGCATGAAAACATTATTAACATCTCTCTCAATTAGTTGACCACTAATTGAAATTTGCAAAAAATAATCATTAATCACTTTCTGTTGAAATTTTTTGTTTTACGTTCTACGGGACTATTTAATGAACTTCTCTTGCAACTATTCGACAGATATTTTTACCTAATTTTTTATCAAACTTTTTAACAAACTTTTTATTCGAGATTTAACAGAATTTTTATTGAATTTTTGAAGAATTTTTTTTGCAATTGCGAAGAATTTTTCAGTGTATTTTTTAAGAATTTTTTAATGTACTTTCGTAGGATTTTTTGCGCACATTTTAAGAATTTTTTAGCGTCCTTTTGAAGACTTTCTTAGCGCACTTTTGAAGGTCTTTTTTAGCACAAATTTAAAAAATGTTCAAGCGCTCTTTTGAAGGATTCCTTTAGCACACATTTTAAGAATTTTTAGTGCCCTTTTGAAGGTTTCTTTTAGCGCACTTTTCAAAGTTTTTTAGCGCACATTTGAAGGATTTTTAGTGCACTTTTGATGTCCTTTTTAGCACATTTTTGTAGGATTTTTTCAGCGCACATTTAAAGAGTTCTTTAGAGCAAATTTGAAACCATTTTAGCGCCCTTTTGAAAGTTGTTTTTAGTACACTTTTGAAGGTCTTTAGTACACATTTTAAGAATTTTTGGCACCCTTTTGAAAGATTTCTTTAGGGCACATTTAAAGAAATTTTTAGCGGCATTTTGAAGGCTTTTTTAGCACCCTTTGAAGGCTTTTTTAGTGCACTTTTGAAGGTTTTTATCTCACTTTTGAAAAACCTTTTAGCGTCTTTTTGAAAGTTTTCTAACGAACGTTTGAAGATTTTTTAGCGCACATTTGATAAATTTCTAAGCGCCCTTTTGAAGGCTTCTTTTAGCGCACTTTTGAAGAATTTTTAGCCTACTTTTGCAGAAAGTTAATTACTTTTAAAAAATGCTTTATTTTTCTTTTAAAAAAACCATTACACATTTAAGAGACATTTTATTAAATTTTCTTCGAATGAAAAAAATGATCAGAATCTAGTTTCTTTGTAAATTGTGGAAAAAAATATTCGATTGGGAAGATTCGTTTTGAAGGTAATTGAATTAAGAATTGCAAGGATGGTTGTAGGCTTATTTAGTGGTTTGAAGGGTTTGCCGCCATCTTGTTCTTCAAGTACTGGTACTTGTGTTCTAACCATCGTGCACACTGCACTTCTACCTTTCTCAAGGACCTTTTCTTTCTCTCAACATTTCCAACTTGAGAGCTCAACGTAGTTATTAATTGATTCGCATCTCCTTGGTGTGCCAACTGCAAGCAATTACTCCGATAATAAGATTAATTAACAACTGTTTAAAAATGTCTCCACCTTCTCTAAACGCTCAATACCAACACACTCGTAAAGCGCCTGTAATTACGAATTTAATTATCACCTAGACCGCAAAATATAATTACACTAAAAACCTTCAACTAATTAAAAATTATTTCTTTAGTGATTCTTTTCAAATTAGTTTGCAAGTCGGTAATTAAAAATTTCCTCACTAGACACTTATTTTTTAGTTGCTTTTCAGTTTCAATTGGAATTTGATTAGTTGGATTTTAAATGTTTAACGAACGAGCATCAATAGTTAATAGGGGAGGTGGGGGCAAGACGGGGTACTTTACGTTTGACGCTCAATAAAACTAAAATTATTGAATATATATTAAATTCTTTATTTCAATAGTTATC
>WNHD01003450.1:0-12672 GCA_011057455.1 Ganaspis sp. Gsp50
TTAATTTATATTGTCAAATGGTTTGTTTCTGTTAAAACTATCATTAAATAATTTATTTTCCCCTCTGAACTTTTTCAGGCCCAATTTACCCACTTCTCCTCTAGGTACCTATACAGGTCCTACATAGGATCTTATATGTATAGGATTTTCCAGTAGGGATTTGATTCGGAATTTAAGAAATATACTTCAAGAGTACGATAGCCGAGAGGTTTAATGATTGCTTTAATCGTCGTTCGGTCCATTGAGATGGGTTCGAAACTCAACAATATAAAATTTTTTTAAATGTTAACCTTACACTGTCATATTACAGTAATGTTACCGTGTATTATTGCAATAATATTACAGTGATATATTACCTTGAGGGCAAACATTTTAATATTACTGTAAGCTCACTGTAATATTACAGCGTAATATTACAAATCTTATGTGTAACATTAACGTGATATTAAGGTAACATTATATTAATTATTTAAGGGATTTCTTTGGAATTTTATATGTATCATAAATTGTTCCTGCTTTTCCAAAATATCAGGTAACAATGTCTATTTGACCCCCCTCCTCCTGTTGTTACAAATCATAACATTTTGCCGAGATCCTCCACCCCCAAAATCTATTACGTAATTTATGGACGGCCGCTTAGTTTCATTATTTTTTACTTTTAAAATTCCATTGCACGATTAAAATAGTGATTTTTGAATAAGAGTTCTTTTTGATAAAAAACTTTCTGCATTAAAAAATGAATCGATTGACTATCCCAGTAAGAAGCAAGAAATTGAAAAGAATTGAAAAGTTTAGGTTTTCTATGAAAAATGAAATTTATGCAATCCTTTTGAATTCCATATCTGTCCAATTCCATTGTATTCTTTGATAGGTTTGAATTTTGTATTAGCAATGAATTCTAATCTATTCCATTTTAACATTTCTTGAATTTTTTAGTATTCTACAATTCAAAAGAATTTAATAGAAACAATTATTTCGAATTCCAAAACGTTAAGTATTTACAATATTTTGGAATTAAAAAGAATACAATATGAACAATTCTTTTGAATTCCAAAATACTGAAGTCAAATAAATATAAAGGTATATTAAATTCAATTACTATAGTATAGCTTCAATAGTTCAACGACTATACGCCTCCTGACCTGTGCGCAGAAAACTCAAGTTCAATTCTTCGGACAATCAAATTTTTTCTTCGTAAATTATTAAATTAGAATTGAAAGGAATTAATTTACCATATAGACCAGCATGAAAAACACTTGTGTTATTTCAAAAACTACAATTTTATTCTGGTCAACACTAAAACAACTTTTGTAAATAGGAATTAATTTAAGTTTATTTATCGTATGAAATATTCACTTAAATAGCGACCTAGATTTCTGCGTGATCGACATGTTAGAAAATTCTGAAACTCGGTATTCAAACCCAGATGACATTTTAATATTGTTTGAAAAATTGAAAACTGTGAAAAAATTTTGGACATCAACTGCGCTGGGGGCAAACCCAGGACCTTTCAATTGCCGGTTGAAACGTGTCGATCACGCAGAAATCTAGGTCGCTATTTAAGTGAATATTTCATACGATGGATTGATATAAGTTTGACGTCAAAAATTCTGGGAAAATTGAAGAAAAAAAAAATTGAAACTAACATGTTGTCGAATGATGTGAAAAGAACTGTGAAAGAAGGATGGTCGGACTCTGCGTAGCTCAGTGTTCAGAGCATTCAATCGGCAATTGAAAGGTTCTGGGTTCGCCTCCAGCGCAGTTGATGTCCAAGATTTTTTCACAGTTTTCAATTTTTAATTTTTTTTAATTTTTCGCTTCTTACTGGGATTATATAAAGTACATATTATGTCGAAAATTTTCAAAAATATCACAATTTTCCATATTTTGTGATATTCAAAACTTCAGTTTTCACTTTAGCTTCTAAGATTGTAAGCTTTTAGTTATAATTTATTTAAAAAACATATTTACCATTGAAAAATGTTATGTATAAAGTATATGTTGGACTTTAGAATTAATAATAGGCAAAATGTGATTAAAACAGTTTAATGAGAAACGATTCAAACGAGATTACAAAATGTACTGATTATAAGAAAAGAGTAGAATAAGCTTGAGCCATCCAGAGGGCTTCATAAACATTAAGCGCGTAATTCAAATGTGACATTTAGTCTTATATAACCAACACTCTCCCTTAATGTAAATATCACTGAAATATTTAATTGAAAAGTCCCAATTCTTTTGCACAATAATCATGTTTCGGATCGGAAAGCAATTTAGTGAAAATATCGGCCACCATCTTTTCTGTTGATCGATATTCCAATTTTAACGAATGATCCTGGAACTCGTTGAGGATGAAATGAAATTTGATGTTATAAATAATAATAGATAAAGACAATAATATAAAAAAAATTTGCTCATTCAGATTTAGAGAGCAGTAAATTTTGAATCTAAATCGTAAAATATCCCAGTATGCTAGCTATACTAGAATGAACCAGTCTAATTAAGCTGTCTAGTCACTAGTCGTTTCGAGCGTCACATATATTGCTACTGCCAAGCCAGTTTAATAGTACAATGTCTGTAAAGACTTGTGGAAAACTATACTGGACCAGGAAAGCGCCACGAGTAATTTCTGCATGGGTGTCGAAGAAAAATATCCTGTTTCCAAAAATGCATAGGTGCAAGATATTTGGACGTTTTCCGAACCATTTTTCGTATGGAGTTCTCTCTAAGATCCCATTTGTAGGACATCTATTTTTGAAGTGGTTTGCTGTGGCTACCGCTTCGACCTAAAAACTGGATCGCATACCGGATTTGACCAGCATACATCGCGCGGATTCTACGAGGGTTCTATTCTGCCGCTCGGCTACGTCATATTTCTCTGGTGTATACAGAGCTGTCACTCGATGATGAATTCCTTTGTCATTGAGAAAATTAACCATCTTTTGGTTTTAGAATTCGCAGCCGTTATCTGATTTTATGGATTTTATCTTTCTTCTGGCTTCATTTTCTACAAGATTCTTGAACTCTATAAACTTGTCCACGGCTCCACTTTCTTTCTTTAGGAAATAAACACTGCACCATCGACTGAAGTCACTAATAGAAGTTATGAAATATCGCGCACCTCTGATCGAACTTACAATTAGTCTCATTGGACCACAGACGTCCTTGTGAATCAACTGCAATAGTTCCGTTGATGGATTTTCTCTGTCGGTGAAAGGTTTGCTTGTCATTTTTCCGGCGAGACAATCGCGCACTTATTTAAACTCGCTTTGTTGTTAAAATCGAAACCATCTACGCACTGATCTTTAAGCATCCGAGTCATGTAATTAAAATTTAAATGTACGAGTCTAGCGTACCAAATCTCAGCATTGTAAGCCTTTCCGTTTCCACGTAAGAAAAATAGGTCACCGATGCGATGAGCGGTAAATAATACTTGACTGTTTTTGTCCTTAATAATCGTGCACTTGCTATTAAAAGTCACTTCACAACCATTGGTCATAATTTTTACAACCAAATTTAAGTTCGTTCTCAAGCCAGGAACGTAAAGTGTGTCCTTTAAGGTGACTTTCTTGTATTCAATTTCGAACTGGATATCGCTTTTTGCTTTTACGGCTGTAGTACTGTTGTTAGCAAGTTTTAAGTCACACTGTTTTTCGGTGACATTTAATAAAGCACTTTTGTCTTTGCACAAATGAACGGTACATCCGCTATCAATACACCAAAGATCAACAGGGGAGTTCACTTCTCTTTTTACGAAGAAACAATGGGTTGTTTCACAATTGTTCGCGATTTGATTCTTTTGCCTAATTATTAGACGACATTCCGATTCTTTGTGTCTTCTTTTGTGACAAAATCCGCACTTGTAGTTTGGTTTATGCTTGAACGAATTAGCTTTGTTTTGATATTAGCATTTTTCTAAAAATGTTCCAAATTCTTGAATTTTTTTTCTTATTCCATAAACACAAACTATGAAGTCTCTTACTCATAGTATTCATGCCTCCATCTTCATTAGAAGTATATAAATTAATCCGTTTTCTGTTTTTAGAAAAGGCCTCACTTTGTCAAAATTT
The DNA here is from genome assembly GCA_011057455.1 of Ganaspis sp. Gsp50. Taxonomy (NCBI): domain Eukaryota; kingdom Metazoa; phylum Arthropoda; class Insecta; order Hymenoptera; family Figitidae; genus Ganaspis; species Ganaspis sp. Gsp50. The sequence continues at coordinate 4,071 of WNHD01003450.1, forward strand.
TAGAAAACATGCTAATTTTGCAGTTTCTCAATAAATTCAAACAATTTTAATCACTTCAAAAAAGGAACTACATATTTTTGATGCAAAATAATGCCTTATTTTATCTATTATTTTTTTATTTGTGTACGTACTCAAGAAAAAGGCCAAAGGTCGCGAGTTCGAAACCCCTCCGAGTGCGAATATTTTTAATTAATAATAATTAATAAGCGTAGCTTTAAATTAATTCAGTGACAGGTAATAACAAAAATAGTGTTCAAAACATGTGTTTGAAAATAATTGTATAAATGTTAAAAAGCAATAGTAATAAGATTTTAATAATAATGTTTTTTCCTCATAAAGAAGATTTTGTTTAAAAGCAATTAAATCACATAAATGGAAGGAAAAATAATTTGTCTTGTTATTACTTTATAAATATTGGTTTTCAATTATGTATTTCGACTGTTTTAATGTAAACTAATGTAGGGCAACAATTTACCAAAGTTACAATACATTCTAATTTTTTACTGGGGCAGTAAAGAAATAACTCCCCATAACTTTCTCTCTATGAGAAAGCAAAATGTTCTTGATTCTTTTTAATTACAAAATTAAATTAAATTATTGTTAAATTGTTAAATTGAATTTAAAAGTAAATACCTAAATTAATTTTACTTTAACTCCTACCACTGGATACAAAAGAATTGGACAGAGATAGAATTCATAAGAATTTAATTTTTTTTATTCCTCGCTTCTTATTGGGAACATAAACACTTTCTTCATGAAGGAGAAAATGCTTATATAATAAATATTTCTATAAAATCAAATGTATTTAACAATTCAGCTACCAGATTAAAAAAGTGCATATAATATTTTTGGAACGTAAGAACATTGACCCCTGTTCAGTGGAAAATTAATTTTTAAATTTGAATAAAATCTGAGCTTCATGATGCAAGTACAAACTTCTATTTTCAAAAAATAAAAAATTCGAAATTTATTTTTTCATTGAACAGGGGCCACCGTTCTTAGGTATACAACAAAAATTATATGCCCTTCTTTGATCCAGCAACTCAATTGAAGAAATTGATAAACAGGCTGAAAAATACTTTTATTAGAAGAATTTATTTATTACCATACCTTCAAATAAATAACAGCATCGGTTCCATAACCTTCACAACTTAAAAGAATTAAGTCGCCATGAAAATATCTAGCATATAGTCGCGACAATGGAAGCCCATAACCATAACCAGCAAGAGGAACTGTGTGGTTTTCAGAAGGACTTGGTTGAGGTGCTGTACTATACATATATTTGAATAAATGCTCTGTTTGAGAACGTGGAATTCCTCCACCTCTATCAGACACCTAAAACAATTTGTTAAAAAACGTAATTATTAGTGTAAAAGAGATTACAAAAAAGAAACTACGTTCCTAATTTGCAACTAAATTCAAATATTAACTTCAGATTTGATGCCTACTAAAGTTTTTCGTGTTTTATTTAAAAAAAGCTTTGTTTTACCGTACAAAATCATCCTTTGTATAAAATATCTTACTACTCTGATAACAAACATGTCTGGTACATTAGTGGCCAAATAGTCTGTCAATGCAGCACACAATACGTCTGCACACATTCCGCACCAATTTTATGACATGGACCTTTTTTTGTTGTTTTTAAAGTAGGGGAGAGTCGGGTCGGAATGGACAGCAGAAAGCGTTGTATATTCATGAAATACAATAAACGATGTATTTTATAAGGGGCCCATGAAAATCCCCCACTTTGACTTTGTTAGAATTTCTGCAGTGTCAAATTAGACCAGCTAGAATTTCTATGTCATTGAATTTTATTAAGAACAATTTATATTTTTTCATGTTTAAAAATGTTCATTTAAGGGGGGTTTCTCATGGAAAAGTTGCAAAATGGATATTTTCGATTATATTTTTTTTCTCTGTTTTTAAAGTATTAATCTAAATCATTTTATATATTGCTTCCTCATAGAGGAAGTTCTGTTTTACCCCCAAAAATTCGATTTTAAATTATCATCATTTCTTGACGTTTCTCGACCTCAGGAACTGAAAAAACATGTTTTTAACGACATGTCCGTGTGTGTGTGTCCACACTATGCTTCGACGAATATCTCAGAAACTATAATAGTTAGATTTGTGATTTTTCACCAAATTATAGGTATCGGACGGGGTCAAAATGTGATACTATAAAAACACATCGATTGATCGTTTATTGAACCTTCTAGCTCAATTCTATCCAAAGTTATTCAATTTTTAAAATTGTCAAATTTTGAGAAAATCGTCATTTTCATATATTTTTTGTGTTTTTATAAAATGTTAATATTTTATATTTTTTGTGCTTTAAAAACTCATCGATTGGTCGGTTAATGAACTTTTTTGCTTAATGCTATCTTAAATTATTCAGATTTTAAAAATTAAAATTTAAAAAATACGATTTTCATAAGTGTTTTTTTTTTAAATTTTAATGTCAACTTACTTACTCTTTTACTTTTTGATAGTTTTTTTCAAAAACGCATCGATTGATCTACTTATAAACATTTTTGAGTTATTTTTTTATTAAGTTTTATTATTATTAAGTTTATTTTTTATTAAGTTTTTTTTTGTTAAACATTAGGTCGAGAATTAACAAAAATTGATTGCAAAAGTCCATTTTGAAAAAGAATGAAGAAATAACGAATTTCAATTATTGAAAAAAATTTAAGGAATAAATGATATCGTTTTTAATTCCTCTATGAGGAAGCTGTGTGTTCTCATCAAGAAAACAAAAAAAAGCACAATCTAAATCAACTTGACCCACCTAAACACCAACTTGGCAGTGGTTTTTTTTTATTTCATTATTATACCTTAACTGAGTAAAGCCGATTTATCGACAGTTGAGTCCTGGATGTATGATTTCGAAGTCTTGAAATATCACGCAAACAAGTCCTCAACGTCAAATCTCCAGCTCTAACAATAAGTATCTCACGTGCCGGAAAAAACTCAGAGCTAACGGGCGCGAACCCTCGATCTGCTACTACAAAGCCCTAGGCATTTTCCAACTGAGCTACTCAGTCGGTCTTTTTATATATTAAAATGAAAGTATTTTTAAAGCAAAAAAATTATCTTTACGTATAGATTCTTATAACAAACGTTTGCCACAGTGTGGTGAAGTTACCTCTAAAAAAATAAATCGTTTTGCGGTAGAAACGATTCTGCCATTTTGAATAACGGTCAAAATAAAAATCCAAAAGAATCTTTACATATCTTTGTGTGGTCAGTCCCTGAACTAGGGTTTTACTTAAAACCAAAAAATAAGAAAATTGCGGACTTTTGAATTAAAAATGTGAAAAAAGGATGATTTTTCGTACTAAAAACTTACTGGGGTGGGGAGGGAGTTACTGAGGCAGTTTATCTTAGTTCAGGGACTGAAGACAGGTGTACCAAATAAAAATACAAAAGGATTGAAGTCAATCTTTCTTCGTTTTCTTTTCTTCTACCAAAAAAACCACGATTTCGAGAAAACCGCGTTTAAAGTTTCGGGTAAAATTTTTACGAAGAAAGAAGTTAGGCGTAAAAATAGGCTCACCATTTCTTAGTCGGCAATTCTGGGACCACAACACTTCTGGAACGTATTTCACGTTTCCTGTAATTCACATTTGGATCGGACATATTCGAAGGACACGCGAAATACAGACAGCTGCTGACGCGAGACCACCGCGAATTTAAATCGATTTGCGATACGATAGCCAACCACTGTGACTGATTTATTTCAAAAACGAACACTCGAATCAACTTTAACTTTTAGGAAAGCATTTTTGACATACTGTGAGAGTTGTTTTTGTGGTTTTCCGGAAGTTGAGGGCGTCAAAATTTTGGCGCATGAGAAGGGAAAAATTGGAGGGAAGAGAAAAAGAGGAAAAGAAGGTAGAAGGTTAGAGTCGACAGAAAGAGGAAGTTTAAAGATTGAGAACGGAAGGCCTCAAACATATTTGTGAGTTTGAAAGTTGTGTGTTTCCTGGTGGAATGAGCTTTTTGATTATTGTTTTATTAAAAGAAGAGTTTTGTTAAAACTTTGTGTTCAGCACAGGTGCTACAGCACATGTATATTGAGTTCTACAATTAAAACTCAGAATTTAGTTATTTTAAATTAAACGAACTTTATACTATTTTATGTGTTTTTCTTTCTTAAGAGAATTAAGTATTTTCCAAATTCTTTCTGGAGATGTGTTTGCAACAATTCAGAAGTGGGATACATAACCTAAAATTTGGATTGGAGCTCCTGAACAAGTGTGCTTGTGTTTTTGGGCGAAACCATGCTGATTGAGAAGATTTATGGAGAGTGAATTTGATGATTTTGCTCGGAAATTGAATTTACCATTAATTTCTGTGGATTCTACTTCTAGCGAAATGGATGAAGAAAAGGAGAAACATTTGGAGATGGTAACCAGAGAACTGGAACGCCAAAAGTTGCGAAGAGCTGAAGAACGTCAAAGGTATGAGAGTGCTATTGTTGATTTAACAGGGAAGCTGAATGAGGCTGAAATATTTCGGAATAATATTAACCGAGAGATCAATCAGAGGCCTTCTGATAATATGGATCATACTTTGACGGCACTCTCTGATGTATTGGCGAAGTTGGGTAGTACTCTGCAGAGTTTGAATCAGTCTGTGGCAAGGCCTGAAGGTTCAGCGGTTCAAACGGGAGGTAGAAGTACTCAAACAACCATGTTTACAGATCCAAGTAGTCTTGTGCGTGAGTTTCAAGGAATCGAATCACCAGAGGGAGCAAGAGCCTGGATTGACGAATTTGATGCTTTAAAAACAATTCATGAGTGGTCCGATCAGATGGCTCTTAGTGTGATTAAATCGCGAATGAAAGGAGCAGCTTTGAAGTGGTTGATGTCTAGTTCTCAAATATTGACCGACTATAAGAAGTTTAAAGAAGTGTTTAAAAGTGCCTTTTTATGTGCAAAGACTGTAAGTGAAAAGTTGAGAGTGATGACTGGTCGAGTTCAGTCTTTTCAAGAAACTGTGCAGAAGTATGTTCATGACAAAGTGTGGTTATGCTCTGGACTTAATCTAAGTGCAGAAGAAATTAAAGATGAGGTTGCAGCTGAACTGTGGTCTAAGGATTCGGCTAGTTATTTGATTGGAAGAACGGTTGAGGATACGGATGATATTTTGAAGGAGTAGTTGCATTTTGATCGTATTGAGGGGACAAGAAGACGGCGAATTGGAGAGAGAAGGTTTGGAGGAGGTACTGTTTGAGGTTTGTCTGGGGGGAGCGGTTGGTGTGGTGTCTGGAGGGAGAAATCCGAGCGGTGTTGCCGATGAAACATCAAGCACATCATTGAATCGAGGGACGACGGTGGTGAGAGTGGGATCTGGTCAGCAGGTGGTAAGGAGTTGTTATTGTTGTAATGCATTGGATCATTTGATTCGTGATTGTCCTGAACGACATAAGGAAATTCAATGTTATTTTTGTAAACAATTTGGCCATATTGCGACGCGTTGTACTGGAGCTAAAGATAGAGTAGATGTAACAAAATCTGAAAAAATTAATGTAGTTTTGAGTGAAAATAAAGATAATGTTAATGGTAAATTTGTAAGAGAGATTCAGGTGGGGAAAGCTAGACTTATGGCCTTGATTGACATAGGAGCAACTGTGTGTACAATTCAAGCGACATCAGTATTGATCGAGAATTTTAATTTGATTAAGATACCATTGACTTTGGGAGGATTTGGTAGTAGCAGAGTAGAGTCACCGGGAATTGTTACAGAAATGGTTACTTTGGATAGATTGCATCCAAAAAGAATTGATTTTAGAGTTGTACCAGATACAGCACAGAATCAAGATGTTATTTTGGAAAGACCATTTACTGAGGCGCTCGATGTTAATGTCAGAGTGGGGTATGATTTGAGCTTTGAAAATACTGATCCGACACTATTCGCGGAACAAGGCCAAAAGAATTCTAGAGCTCGTGTTGTGGAGGGTGTAACCTTGGAACCGGGTTCTGTAAATTTTGTCAATGTAATTTCGGGAGACTTGAGTTTGGAGTTACCGGTTACAAATATGAGTTCAAATTCTATTAAAGTTAAAAGAGGACAGAAAATTGGGGATAAAATTTTGTCAATTGAAGAAGCACCAATTTTCAGACCGAGGTTAAGGGACATATATCTTGAGGAAATTAAAACAGATGAACAAGTTACGTTAGATCAAAAACATGATTTGCTTAAAATTTTGCGGGCATATAGGGTTGGAATTGCGGGAGATGTAGAGGAGATTGGATGTGCAAAAGATATGAAAATGGAAATTAATTTACATGATAATGCAAAACCTTTTCAATCGAGACCTTATCGCTTAAACCCAAAAGACCGAGATGATTTGGATAATTTAATCAATAAATATAAAGCAGCCGGTATTATAACTGAGACAAATTAAGAGTTTGCTAGTCCCGCATTTATTGTCAGAAAAAAATATGGTACCCCGAGGATGGTTATGGATTTTAGGCGATTGAATACGTTAACAAAATCTTATAGTTTTCCAATACCTAATTTCGACGAGTTGCTGGAGAAATTGAGTGGGGTAAAATATTTTGCAACTTTGGACTTTGCGTTGGGTTACTTACAACTTCCTTTGGTAGAAGAGTCAAAACATAAAACAGCATTTATCACTGAAACACAGACAGGAGAATTTCAGCGTGCTATGTTCGGTTTAGTTAATGCCCCGATGTATTTTGCTAAGTTGATAGATAAAGCTTTAGGGGTCGCGAGAAGAAGGGGAATAGCTTTCACTTTTTTTGACGACACATGCATTTATGGAAAAACTTGGGAGGAATTGCTGACAAATTTGGAAACGGTACTGGGACTCTTGTGTAAAGCGGGTTTGACCATTAATTTGTCAAAGTGTTGTTTTGTAATGAAAAAAGGTGAATATTTGGGATATGTGTTGGAGGAGGGGGTTATTCGTTCAGGTCAAAGAAAAATTGGTGCAATAGAAAATTTTCCTGTACCGGTTAATCAACCTGAAGTCCGCAGGTTTTTGAGTCTCACTAGTTTTGTTAGAAGGTTTGTGGTTAATTCTTCGAAAATTGCAGAACCGATAACAAATTTTTTACGTAAAGGGGAAACTTTTGTTTGGGGTGAGAATCAGAAGAATGCATTTGACAAACTGAAGTCAATTTTGTTGAATAGACCGATTTTGAGGTTGCACAATCCTGCAGCTGCGCGTACTGAGCTCCACACTGACGCATCATCGTCGGGTTTGGGAGCTATGTTGCTTCAAGCAGAAGATGAAAAAGATAAATTAAGCCTTGTTTATGCGGTTAGTAGATGAACGGACGACTGTGAGCGAAATTACCATTCCAGCCGTTTGAAGTTGCTCGCGATTGCTTGGGCGTTAAGGCGTCTTAGAAATTTTTTGATTGAAATTAATTTCACTATTGTTACAGATTGCCAATGTTTACTCTATTTAAATGCTTGGAAGACAAAAAACCACCAGGTGGCTCGATTGATGAGTGAGATTAGTGAATTGGCATTTGAAATTAAGTATCGAAAGGAAGATTTGATGAGACATGTGGATGCTTTATCCAGTGCACCAGAACCAGATGTTTGTGAGCCTTTGGTTCATGAAGGTGTATGGACGATTAAACCGAGTGAGGAAATTGTTGAGACTGGTGGAGGTGATTCTGTTGTGGATTGTGGTACTGACAATGAGTTTCCTGAGCGTGATGAAGTGTGGATGATTACTACTAGAGAGGAAGAAATTGTTTTATTTCAAAGAAGTGATTCTATTGTTAGTGGTATAATTAAAATTTTACAAAAACCGGAATTTCAGCGATTAAAATCAGAAAAAGGAAAGGTTGAGAATTTTGTTCTTAAAGGTGTGTTGTTTAAGCGAGTAGAGGATGATAGAGGTCAGCGTGATTTATATGATGTTCCTGGAAAGATGCGAAAATCCATTGCCATAAGATACCACGATCTTCAAAATCATTTTGGAGTGGACAAAACTGTTAAGAGAGTGAGTGGACATTTTTATTTTCCTGGATTACGTCGTTATATTAAGTTTCATATTAAAAATTGTGTTGAATGTATTACAGCGAAAAATAAATCAGGAAAGAGACCATTTGATGTGGTACACTGTGACCACGTGGGTTCTTTTCCAAAAAGTTCGAGAAATAATCAATATGTTTTGGGTTTTATTGACAATTTGACTAGATCTGTTACACTTTTTCCGGTTTCGAATGTGGGTTCTGTTTCAACGGTTAAGAAGACTGAAGAATTCATTGATAGATTTGGTGCACCGAGTCGTTTCATATCTAATCGCGGAACGGGGTTTACGGCAGAAGTTTTCCAAAAATGTTGTTTAAAATATGGAATCAGGCATACTGTAAATTCCAGTCGTCATCCGCAGGCAAATGGCCTTATAGAAAGAATGAATGGAACTATTTTACCAATTTTAAAAATCGCTAGTCAGGAGGGACATGGAAGTGAGTGGGATAGAGAATTGAACGCAATTTAAATGCAACTGCCTCCTCATGGTGTCACCTTGTCGTGGTGAGGAGGCTTAGGGCCGGCCAGGTGCCTGTCCTTTGGCCGCATTTTCGAGGCGAGCTGTCTGGCTCTCTCC
>WNHD01003451.1:0-12668 GCA_011057455.1 Ganaspis sp. Gsp50
AGATCCTGGTTAGGCATTTCTGCAAAATTTATACCCGACCAGGACCCGGCCAGAAACCTTTTTGTATTAGGGCCAAACCGGGCAATTTCCACACGGGTATTTACTAATGATTTTGCTATTTATTATAAAAAGTACTATTTATTAATAAGGGTACCTAAAATTGATTGCAAAAAGTACCTACTACTGGTTGCAAATAGCACCCTCTATTGATTGTAAATAGTACCATTTATTGATTGCAAATAGTATCTGCTATTGATTGCAAAATTTTGCTTTTGCAAGTAGTACCCTCTATTTATTGCAAATATTATTGTATATTGCCAACGGTACCTACTATTTTTTCAAATAATATCTCCTATTTATTGCAAATAGTACTATTAATTGCAAATAGCTAATATGTAATGCAAATAGTACCTACTGTTTATTGCAAATAGTAACTACTATTGATTGCAAATAATACCTACTATTGATTGCAAATAGTACCTACTATTGATTGTAAATAGTACCTACTATTTATTGCAAATAGTACATGCTATTTATTGTAAAAAAATCAATACTATTTATTGCAAATAGCACCTACTATTTATTATTTTTATACCTACTATTGATTGCAAATACTGCCTACTATTTATTGCAAAAAGTACTTCTATTTATTGCAAATAGTACCTACTGTTTATTGCAAATAGTAACCACTATTGATTGCTAATAGTACATGCTATTTATTGCAAAGAGAACCTACTGTTTATTGCAAATAGTAACCACTATTGATTGCAAATAGTACATGCTACTTATTGCAAAAAGTCACTGCTACTTATTGCAAATATTACCTGCTATTTACTGCAAATAGTATCTGCTATTTATTGAAAATAGTACCGGCTATTTATTGCAAAAAGTTCTATTTACTGCTGATTTTGCCATTTAGTATAAAAAGTACTATTTACTACGAATTGTGATATTAATTGTGAGTAGTACTATTTACTTTCTACTATTTATTGCAAATAGTACTATTGACTGTTGATTGTCCTATTTATCGTAATTAGTATTTGTTTGCAAGTTGTGCTATTTGTTATATATTTAATTTACTATTGGTTACAAATAATGCTATTTAAAATTACTATTTATTGCGGATTGTATTTTTATTGTTATGATTATATTTTTTGTCGGTTTACTTTAAATTAGACTATTTACATCAATAGTAAAATTTAATTTTGACTGAGCTATCCGTTACAAATTTCAGTGTTTAAAATAAATTGAGCTATTTATCTTGAATTACTTTCTTTCTCATCAATAGCATTATTTATTGCATAATGTGCTATTCCTACAAATCGCGCTTTTTATCATAAATAACACTTTTTATTATGACTGGTATTTTTTTAAAAAATCTACTATTGATGATATTTTTTGCTATTTACAATTGACTGTACTATTTATCAAATTTTTACTATTCATAGTAGGTTGTACTATTTATCATAAATTGCAGTTACTATTTGTGATCAATTTATTTTAATAATCGTTTCATAAATTTTACTATTTATCATAAATTGCACCATTTGTGATAAATCTGTTGTACTATTTATTAAAAATGCTTCTATTTATGATAAATTGTACTATTTATCATATACCATTGATCATAATTTTCGCTATTGATCACAAAAATCTACTATTTATCGCGACCCTTTATTCAATTCTGCTATTTATTCCAAACTGTACTATTTATTGTAGATCAAACTTTTTGTTGCCAATTTTTTTTTTTTTTTCATTTATGACACTTTTTTTTATTATTACATTCTATTTTTTTAAAAGTACCATTTATCATAAATTGTACCATTCACAGCGAATTGTACCATACATTATAAATTTTACTATAATTAAATTATAAACTGTAATTAAATTCTTCTAATCAGCTGATAGAGAAAAAAACGGCTTGAACCAGTTTTCTAGATTTTGTCCGTAAGAGGAAAAAGTTTTTTAAAAGATTTTTTTTTCTTTTTAGGCTAAGAAAGGTTCTTTTTGAACCTGGGTTCGTTGTATCCAAAACTGTTAAAATTTGCTGTTTCCATTTTCCATATTAAGATTCTTTCCTTTCTCTAGACTCTAAGGTCATTCATACAGTTTTCATAAATTTTTCAAAATCGCTTGAGCATTTTTCGAAAATTGACATTTAAGAGAAGCACTTATAGACAGTTTAGATTATCACCTAGGAATCTTTAAATATCAATTCTTAAAAGCTTCTTGCCTCTTTAATAATTATAATACCAAATAGGTTTAACTATAAGACAATTTTCACTTTTGTATTTCACTCCAAATTTATTACAATTTTAATTTACGACTTTTTACATTTTTTTAATTTTTAAAAATGTTCCATTTTTTTACAAGTTTTCATTTCATTTTTTAAAATCTGTTTTCAATTCTTTCAATTATTTACAGCATTTTCAACACTTTATTTTTTTTAATATTTTCCATTTTTGTTGAGTATTTTCAATTCTTTTCAATTATTTTCGAAATTTTTTCAAATCACAAAAAACAATTGATAACAGTAATTTCATTTTTTTAAAAAAATTGTATTTCTCGAAAATTTTTTTCAAAATTTTTTTCAAAATTTTTACAATGTTTTCAATAAGTTTTAAATTTAGATTTTGCGTGCAATAACAGCCTCTGTAGATGAAAGTCTCTTACTTTCGTTTATCGTTTGCTTTTATTTTTATTTTTTTTCTCGGCCACGATTTTAATTGTTTCTTACGTTTTTTCGTTTATTTTTGCTTTTTTTTTCTCTTACTATTTTCATTTTTTGTTTTCTCTCGGGTGTTTTTAATGTTTTAGTTCTTGCGCTTTTTCCTACATTTTTAATTTTACAATTTTTTTCTGAGAATTTTCATTTTTTGTTTCTCAAACGATTTTTGGTTTGTTTTTGTGTTTACAGTTTTTTCTTACGATTTTCATTTCTTACGGGTTTTTTCTCCGATAATGTTAATTTTTTTTATGTTTTTTCGTATGTTTTCGTTTTTTTATTTTTTCGTTTTATTGCTCCTCTGACGATTTTTATTTACTTGTACATATTTTTGTTTTTATTTTTACGGTTTTCATTTTTTATTTATTTATTTTTTCGTTTCATTGTCATTGTAAATTTATGATTTTTATTCACTTTTATATATATATATATATAAGAAAAATAGAAAAAAATTCCCATTTATCACTTTCAAAATAAAGCACATTGTCGAAAGGAATCGACTTTTCTCGCTTGTTTAATGAGAATCGAGCAAGAAAATGTAAAGAAAAAAAAGCAAGAAATAAAGATATAAATAAACAAATTTAGCTTTTATACTGGGTGCAAAATTTAATAGCTGGATATAGCGGACCTGCAACTGCTGCGACTTGGGCGAAGAATACGATCTAAAATAATTTAAAGAATTATAAAAAGCGGACCCGAAGATCGTTTAGATTATTATTATTATTATTATTAACATTAATTATAAATAATTGCTGAATTATGAAAAATTGCGATTGCAGATAAATGTCTGACGATTAAGAATATAAGCTGCTGTAAATAAGAAGCAAAATTGAATCAGAGTGAATGCTTTTGCGTGAAATGAGAAAAGAATGATAATAAATTTATTAATATGTAAATGATAATTAAAATAATTCCAGCGCACTTGAGAAATAGACATTGTTGGAAAGTGACAATATAGCGGATTTAGCAATTCTATTTTTCATTTCAATCATGTAAAGTGAAAATTGCGCCCGAAATTCTCATTTCTTTTGCTCACGTTATTCATTTATTATTTTTCCAAATTTCATTTTATTCTAATTTTATTATAATTATCAAAATAGTTCAATAATTGGGGGCCCGCATGCAATAACCGCCTCTACGCGTGAAACACCCTCCTTGAGCCAGATTCTGACTGCACAAGAAAATTCCTTGTAAACTCAGAGGCGGTTATTGCACGCGGACCCTTAATTTCAATTATTATCATTGTTAACATCAATTTTGTTTTTTTTATAAAAAAATGAAATTTTTCAAAATCGTAAATGTCGAATTTTGTGAATTTTGATTTTTTTTTTTGGGGGGGGGGGTCTAAAAATGCAAAAGAAGTGAGAATAATTTGAATGAGAGAACAAAAGAAATAAGAAGAGCACGTTGTTATTTAATTATTATACTTTATATAATACGAAAATATAATTCTAAGGAGGATTATATAACTATAATTAAGTAAATAATAATCGATAATATGTAAAATTACTTACATTGTATCGATACTGTACTTAGCAGGCAAACATTCTTAACTTGAATATTAGCCATGACTAGTGACGAGAAATTGATTTTTATCTCGATGTTTTAATATCGAAAGAAGTGTAAAATTACTTGCAATAATTTAAAATCGATATTCGATAAAAAATGGTAATCGATAAAAAAGTAAAAACTGCAATGAATCGATTCATCGAAATATTTGTGAAAGAATAAAACGATATATTGATTAATCGATACATCAATTGATAGACACATCAATTGATCGACACATCAATTAATCGATGCATCCATTGATCGACACATCAATTAATCGATGCATCCATTGATCGATAAATCAATTAATCGATACATCAAATTATCGATACATCAATTAATCGATACATCAGTGAATCGATATATCGAAATTTTATTGATTTGATATGTTTATCAATTTGATGCATCGATAAGTCTAAGTTTTAATCGATCCGTTGATAATTCAATTCATCGATTTCAGTGAATCGAGAAATCGAAGTTTTAAAAAATCGATGTATTGATACTTGAATAAATTGAAATTCCAATCTATAACTCAATATATAAATTGCATTAAAAATTGAATGTAAAATTCCATTTCGTAATAATCGATGTTTTTTTATAATCGATATTTTTATTCGAGTATCGATTCTTAAATTATTAATGTACTTAAATTCTTCAAAATCAATGTATTGATATTCTTAAATTATTATGAAACTAATAACAAAGAGCTTTCACATCTCGATGTTTTGATTACAGATGTATTGAAAGTAAACTCGATTTTGTCGTAAATAAAGATTATCGATTAATCGAAAGTAAACACTCGACGTGTCGAAACTATCAAAGATCGATGAGCAGAGGTTAAACGATCGAAGCAGTTGATTATCGATGTATGGAAACTGTCGCCGCTCGATGTATCGAAGAGTCGAAACTATCGATTATCGATGTAATAAAGAGTCCATACTATCGATTATCGATGTAATAAAGAGTCCGTACTATCGATTATCGATGTATCGAAACTGTCGCCGATCGATGTACCGAAACTATTGGTGTATCGAAGAGTCAAAACTATCGATTCTCGAAACTATTTATTATCAATGTATCGATACTATCAATTTTCGATGTATCGAAACTATCAATTATCTATGTAATGAAGAGTCGAAACAATTGAGGTTACCACAATCGACTATCGATGTATCGAAATTGTCGACGATTGATGTATTGAAACTATTAATTATCAATGTATCGAAACTTTCGATTATCGAATTTATCAATTATTGTATCGAATCTGTCGACTATCGATGTATCGAATCTATCGATTTGCAATGTAATGTTGAGTCGAAACTATTGATTGTCGATGTATCGAAACTGTCAACGACCGATGTATCGAAACTATCGATTATCAATTATCGATATATCGAATTGATCAATTATGGTATAGAATGTGTCGACTTTCGATGTATCGATTTTTCAATGGAGAAAATTTTTCGGTATATCGAAAGTTGTAATCGATGTTGAGAATATCGAATGAAAAATTCGATTTCACGCCACCAGTCATGAAAATTCGCCGGCTCACAAAAAATTTCCGTATCACGCATTTAAATAAAGAAATATGAGATTAAGAAAAAAAAGTACGAAAAATTTTGTCAATACGAGTACCTACGCTACTTTGTATACATATTACGCTTGAGTATGTAATCGCGCAAACGATATGCGAGGATGGTATACAGACAAATAAAAAAAGAAAGAGAGAAGAAAAGTCAAATTAGCATACATTTTTTTATATAGAGTTTAATAAAATTTTTAATAAATTTCAAAAATTCTTTTCTTCTGTCGCTCTCTTTTCTTTATTTGCTCAAATCATCCTGCATATTGCGATTTTCTTCTAAGATATCCAGATATCTTTTTTCTACATTTCAAGGCTTCTATTCCTACTTATTTTTTTACATACTATAAACTAATTGTTTAGATATTTTCCAATAACCGAATTTATACCATTGCAAATAGTTTCTTTTTGTGTAAATTTTTGAGATTGCGAGAATTCAGAATCCACTTTTTGAAATTTGGACAATTCGGCAATTGAGGAATAAAAAGTTTTGTTTTTATAATCTAATGTACTAAATAATATTTTCTTGAAAATGAAAATATTGTTTTCTTTTAAAAAGAGAATGGAAATGAGGAAGGGTTAATTAATCAAAGCCCAGGCTTGAAAAAGGAATAATAATTTTTTTAGAAGGCTACATTTAGGAGGTGACTCTCTCTAATCATTATATCATTGCACGCACATTAGTCGGCGATTATAATTATTAATTAATAATTACGTAATTATCGCTTTTAAAAATTTAAGTATGAATTGAATCGAAGCCTTTTCTTATTCACACTTTGCATTATACACATTGTCTTTTTCTTTTTAATAATATATTGTTGCTTCGCAATTCATGAAAATATGATTTTGTCGATTAGAGCGTTTCCTACGTCTACGCTGTATAAAATTATATTATAAATTAATATATTAATAACTCCCGATCGATTTAGTGGCTCGATTAAACGAATCACCTATAGGAATATCGAATTGTACATTGACTCTGATAATAAGTCGATTTAATAAAAATGCTGGTTTCTGTTTTTAACGGTGCCATTGCCACACGATTCGGAATTTCTGATTTTATTCTTTATTTATTATAATAATTGATATTTATCTTTTCCTTTAATATATTTTTAATCCACAGACGAAAAAAACCCTTTTGTCCATTTTCTTTTATTTTCGTGTCATTTCTTGATTGGAAACTCCACTAGCGCGATACGCCACCTGGTGAGACGCCTTGCAACTGCGGAAAGAAGGTTACTTTCTTTAGTGTTTCAACCTGGCGGACAAAAAAGTAACTACAGTCAGGAAGACCAAAATTAGTCACACCCAAATACTCTTCCCGATTTTTCTCTATGGAAAATTGTTCTTTTTATAATCAACAACGTGGAATTTTTGTAAACTTGTTAATTAACTTGTCTCGAATGCATGTAGGGCTTATGTGGCAGAGTGTGTGGTAATATGTATATCTCCATGGACAACATCTAAAAAAAGCAGATGATGTGATTCAAAGACTTTATCGTTTATATTAATTTCTTTCATTATTAGCAAATAATTAGTCTTTTTCTTAATAGAAAATTAGATTTATTCTATTTATTTAAATTTGCGATGATTTGAACTTACTCGTAGAAGGCTGATGGATATTTATCCAAAAGGGCGTCTTTAAAAACTGCATATAGTACAGAGTTGACAACTTTTTGGGGTTGGACGTAAGTTGCAACATTTTTGAAATACGATTCCACTTTTTTGAAAATAAATTTATAAAAATGCTTTACTTCCATGCTCATTGATTCTTCCATTTCTTTAAAGTATTCCATTTGTCGAGACATTATGTTACTTTGCAGAAAAAATGACCCTGAGGTAACAAAAAAAACAAAAAGAGAAATTATTTATTTCTTTTTCACACTTTGTTTTCTTTTTGTCTATTTCAATATGTATTGTGTAACATTTTTCTTACAAAATGTGCATTAAAAGGAGACCAACAATCGAGTTACTAACATTTTTGTAATCTAACCTCTTTACAAAAAAATTTGTTCTATCTTTTAAGATACTGAACCAATTTTAATAAATCAAAGACAAAAGTAATCCAAAACAACTCTTAATATTGTAAAAAAGACTTGAGAAATTGTAATCATGTCTGTTAATATTTAATAACTGTATTGCCTAAATCCTAAAAGCAACATGTAAACCAGCGAGTGGCAACAAGCAGACAGAAGTGCAGACAGGTACCGCACACTGTGCGCATGCGTTCTACTGTCAAGTCAGCTGTTCGTCTGCTTACTACCGCACCTTGTTTTCACGCGTCGGTTTTAGGCGATAGAATCATTAAATACCAACAAACACATTACAATTTCCTCAAATCTTCTTTTACAGTATTAAAACCGAGTTGTTTTAGATTATTTGTGTCTTTGATTTATTATAATCGGTTTGTTACCTCAAAAGTTATGTACCAATATTTTGTGTGAAGAAGTTCATTTACAAAAATGTTAATAACTCAATCTGCTGTCTTCTTTTAAAGAACAGTTTTTTGAAAATGTTACTCAATACGTTTGGAATGACAAAAGAAACAACAGCATCTTTCTTGAAAATTTTAGTATTTTGTGAAATCTTTTATGAATAAATCAGTTTAAGTTTATCATTATTTTCACTTTTTTTTACCCTAAATTTTTGACATTATTCTAACAAAAAAATATTCTAATTTTCATTCCAATACATAATTTTTATATTTCAAAAAAGAAACCTGATGGTGAAACTATATGGGAAACTATTACAGTTTCCTATATCGGAATTATTAATACTGATATAATTTGATATAATTTTGTTTGTATTCACCTGGTGCAAAGCATGTAACCTTGATGCCTTGATTTTTCAATTCCACTCTTAAAGCTGTAGCCCAAGCTCGAATGCTACTTTTAGTGGCTCCATAAACTGAAAATCCGGGTAAAGGTTCTACGGAACAGTGACTAGAAATAAAAATTATTCTGCCTTTGTCGGACCTAAGCAAAGGTAACATTTTCTTCGTTATTCTCATTGTTCCTACAATATTGACATTTATTTGGAGCATCATTTGCTCGTCAGTTTGCCATTCAAAGTCACCAATTATCATCACCCCAGCATTATTCACTAATGCGTATAAACCTACAAAAAAAAATAAATACATTCTAAGATGAAAATGATTTGAAAATGAACTTTAAAAATAACTTGTCAATTAAGTTTTATATCAACTTCTCTAATAATTTGTCTTGTAACTTATATACTGACTTGTCTAGTAACTTTCTTAGTAACTTTTCTACTAACTTTTCTAGTAACATTTCTAGTAACTTTCCAATAACTTTTCCAGTATCTTATCTACAGTCACCGCCATACATGCCTTTACACTTTATCACTAGAAAAATTCTACTCTGTGAGTTTCTTTCTATGTAGTTTTATTCTATGCCAATATAAAATGTTAAGGCATGAAGTGAAACTTCATAGAAAGAAACTCGCAGAGAGGAAATTTTATAGTGACAAAATGTAAAGGCATATATGGCCGTGACTGCAACGTTCTCTATTCATTTTTGTCTAAGAATTTCCCTAGTAACTTTTTCATTGTCCAATAACTTGTATAGTAACAATTCTATTAACTTGAATAATTACTTACCTAGTAACCTTTTTATTAACTTATCTAGTAATTTCTCAAATAACTTATCTCATGGCTTTTTTTATAACTTATCTATTGACTGTTCTAGTAACTTACCTAGTAACTTTTCTATATTAACTTATAATAATTAGTCTTGTAACTTGCATAGTAACTTTTCCAGCAACTTTTCTAGTACATTTTCTAAAAATCTTCTATGAACTTATCTAATATTTTGTCTTGTAACTTTTCTAGTAATTTTTTTTCTAATAACTTCCCTAGTTATTTTTCAAGTAATAAAAATTATTTAAGAATTTGTCCTGTAACTTGTTCAGTAACTTTTCTACTATTTTCTCTATTAATTCTCCTAAGAATTTCCATAGTAACTTTTCTATTGTCTAATAGCCTATATAGTAACATTTTTATTCAGATGGATAAAAACTTGTTTAGTTACTTTCATAGTAACATTTGTAATAATTTTTCTACTAACTTATTTAATAATTTATTCTGTAACTTCTGTAGTAACTTTTTCTAGTATTTCTTCTAGTAACTGTTATTAACTCTTTTAGTAACTTTTGTATTAACATTTTAGTAACATTATAGTAACTTGTTTATAGTAACTTGTACTAACTTTGTTAGTAATTTCTCTCTCAACTGATCTAATAATTTGTCTTGCTACTTGTCTAGTAACTATTTTAGCAAATGGCTTCAAAACTTTTTTAGTAACATTTCTAGTAATTTGTCTATACTAACTTATTTAAAAATTTATCCTGTAAGTTCTTTAGTAACTTTTTCTAGTAACTTGTCTATTTACTTTCCTAGTGATATTACTAGTAATTCTTCTACTAATTTATATAATAATTTATCTTGTAACTTGTCTATTAACTTTTCTAGTAATTTTTCTTGTAACTTGTTTAGTAACATTTCTAGTAATTTTTCTCTCAACTTATCTAATAATTTCTCTTGTTTCTTGTCTAGTAACTTTTTCAGCAAATCTCATAAATTTTCTAGTAATTTTTCCATTAACTTAATAATTTATACTGTAACTTGCTTAGTAACTTTCCTAGTACCTTTTCTATTATCATTTCTAGTAACTTTTTTACTATTTTTTCTCTTAATTTGTCTTAGAATTTTTTTATGTACTTTTCTATTTTCTAATAACATATATAGTAACATTTCTAATAAGTTGACTAATAACTTATCAAGTAATTTGTTTAGTAACTTTTCTATTAATTTTTCCATTAACTTGTCTAATAATTTATCCTGTAACGTATCTAGTAATTTATCTATTAACTTGTTTAGGATCTTATCTAGGAACTTATCTAGGAACTTATCTAGTAACTTATCTACTAACTTTTCTTGAAAATTATCTAATAACTTTTCTGGGAAATTATCTAGTAACTTTTCTGGGAAATTATCTAGTAACTTTCTTGTAAATTATATAGTAACTTTTCTTGTAAATTATATAGTAACTTTCCTTGTAAATTATCTAGTTACTTTTCTTGTGACTTCCCGTTGAGTCATTTCTAGTTACTTTTTGAAGATCTTTTGGGGATTTTGCTAGTTACTTTCTAAATACTCACATAATTTATTTCTCTTCAAATATTCTCGAGCAGCAATAGAAAAATCTTGAATACTGTTTTCAATAGTAATGTCCAGTTCATGAACATCAACACCAGCGTCCAATAATTCTCTGACATTAGGGTTATCTGTTTTTAGGACACTTGCAAAAACAGCAAATCCAAGTGAACGACAATAAAGGGACAAACTATATCCAAAACCAGAGTCACATCCAGTTATAATAACAGCCATGTTTTTTTGTATAGCATTATGTTCGTGTGTCATTTGATACACAATTGCAACACCTGTAAATATTAAAAAAAATATTTTCGTACACTTAACGTCGAATGTTAGTCGTTGCAGACATTCGATATGTATAATTTTTTCGTACAACATAAAAACGTTATCATATTGAAATGTGATCATCATTATCAAATTTGCTGAAACAGCGCAATTCGTTCAGTATATTCCCCAACATTAATATTTTGTTTTATATCTATTTTCCATTTTTGCAGAAAAACATTTTATTTCTTATTGCTGAATACGAAGAAAAATAGTGCATAACGAATACAGTATGAGATAATAAATAAATAAATAATAAACAGTGAAATAATAAATAATGAAATGATAAGCAATAAATAGAAAAAATAATGAATACAAAATAAATAATAAACATGTAAATAATTTACAAATTATATAATTAATATAATATATATATATATATATATATATTCATAAAAATAATATTTTGTAAGATCTTTACCTGTTGATAAGCAAGACAGAACAATCGATAAATACTCATGTCCCATTTTGTAAAGACAAACAACTGCAAAAAAAGTGATGAACCCGACAAAGATACTCATACAATATTTTTTAACATAGTATTCCATTTTTTTGCCAAATTTCATTTTCGCATAAAATTGTTAAATTATTTTAAAATATAGTATGATCTGAAAAAGAATCACGTGTTTAAGTAAACTGGCATCGAAAGTACTACGAAACCGGTTCGAAACAATTTTACTTGTAGATTCTACCTGAACGAGACGAAAACTAAAGACAAAACTTCTAGATTCCCTATCAACTGCTTACCATCCCTACCACATAGTCACATACAACAACTGTTATGGCTCCACCATTTAATCATCCACAAACTTCAGAACGCCAAAAGGAAGAAGAAAAATTATACAATTCAAGGTTAATTTCTCAATTATTCAGATGATGTACTCATGAATTAATTGTTTCTAATTAATTAAGGATAATATATTATCATCAAATTTTCGGCTCTGATTGACTGTTATTTCTGAGGTTAACAATAGAACCAATTATTACAAATGCACAACAATAAAATTTCATTATATTTTTTATTTTCTTGTGGACTTTAGTTGTTGCAATTTACAATGTTGTGAATATTTGAAAATCGTATGACCTTTAAATACTTTATTGTCAGTCCAGCTTGAATAATTTAAAAGAAATACTTTCCATAACTGAGTTTTCAATTTTTATGTTTATTTTAATACACTTTGTAAACTTGTGGATGC
Source organism: Ganaspis sp. Gsp50 (assembly GCA_011057455.1). Taxonomy (NCBI): domain Eukaryota; kingdom Metazoa; phylum Arthropoda; class Insecta; order Hymenoptera; family Figitidae; genus Ganaspis; species Ganaspis sp. Gsp50. The sequence goes on from WNHD01003451.1 coordinate 12,552, forward strand.
TCGATAGTATAGTGCATCTTTTCTAACTATTGTCGAACATTTTCCTGTTATTGTGCATCCAGAGTGAATTGTTGAAGGCATAAAGTGGCCTCGGAATTGATAAGTCCTTTTAAAAGT
>WNHD01003452.1:0-12665 GCA_011057455.1 Ganaspis sp. Gsp50
TATATTTTATTAGAAATTTACTTAAAAACTTGAAATTCTTTTCTCTATGAGGAAGCAAAATCTTCATGAAATGAAGATAATTTACCACTAGTTTATTTAAGTGGTGATGTGATTATAATTTTCTTGTCACTGAAACGTCGTCTTTATAAAAGGAAGACACGTCTTTCTTTCCTTTATTCACTTTGTCTTCTAGAATCAAAAAAAGTTTACCTTACTAAATTATTATGGAAGAATTAATTTCTACTACTAAGGTTTCTTTCAGTGCTAGTATACCTTATATGGTAGGAGTTAAAGAAATTGTCTTTAATAATTTTGAAAGATATAAATAAATTTGGTCTGTGTGTGATGGTGTTATCAAATCTTTTTTGCTCAAATCCATTCATAGTCTTATACAGACAGGACATAATCCTGGACATGGATTTTTGTAGAGATTTAGATATGATGAACTTTGAATTAGGTAAAAAAGTTTGGAGACTTCTAGGACAGCTATGACAGTTATTCTCAGATTCTAGTGTTTTAAATAGATATCGTCTGGTACCAGCAGAGAGTATATGTATATCTGTAATCTCAATGATGAGCAACGGGAGGTTTTATGTTCACTAGATGGTTTGATATTTCCTCAATGAAAAGCGCATGGAGTGAGGTTTGTGACCTTGCATCAATTATCATAGTAAACAATACGTTGTTTTAAGCATTCATAGGTTGAGATCAATGTTACCGATCATGTTAGACTGGATTAAGGAAGAAATGAAGGAATGATCAAGTGTAGAATTATTAAATGGTTTATGAGAGAGTGGAGCTACATTTTCGTAATTGGTAAAATGGAGAGTGGTTTACTGAGATTATTTATTGATGACAGAGTTTTTAATAAAAGGACCATCTAAAGTAGAGATTCCATAATTTAAGAAAAGCTATATTTATGTCTTGATCAATTTCAACGGATCTACGATTTGGTTCTGTTGGTGAAAAATAGCGGGTGATTTGTAAAACATTATAATAAAATCGTAGAACTTTAGATACAGTTAATATATTTCAATAAATCGAAAGATAAATTATAGCTTATTTTACATAGAATAGGGAAAATTTACAGAGAATGTTTTACATAATGTTCCTATGATCTTAAAGTTCAATATTTTTATGAGGAAATTAATATTTAGATGATTTTATGTAGACAATTTATGATAATTTTGTTTTAAAGAGTAGAATTACATATTTCGTTATTTTAAATCAAAATTTAAAACCATATTTAAAATAATATATATGTTTCACTTAAAAAGTGTAAATACCTCTCATTGTAAATAAAATTCACTTAATAAATAATCTTGGCTGAACTTATTACAAGCTAGCTGTGGAGCCCGCCTTCGGCGGATATCTCAGCTACCAGCGCACATCCACAGTGCTGGTAGGCAAAGCATTTTTTTACCCATTACCATTAATAAGAATAAATGTTATTCTAAAAATAATAAAAAATCTTTCTGTCCGTCTGTCTGACCGAATTTTTCTACATTCATCACTTAATAACTGTTTTGTCACATTATATAATTCAGATAACAATTCCCTTAGCAACCGTTACTACGGTAAAAACCCTATTAGAAAAGGTTACTATATTAACAACACCATTAGGAACCATTGTTATAGTAACAATTACCTTAGCAACCCTTCCTACGATAGTAGAAATTCCCTTTGCAACCGTTGTTTTGTTAACAATTCTGCTTAGCTACCGTTGCTATGATAACAATCCCCTCAGCAAACGTTGCTATGGTAAAAATTCCATTTGCAAACGTTGCTATGGTAAAAATTCCCTTAACAACCAATGCTATGGTAACAGTTCCTTTAGCAACCGTAGCTATGGAAAAACTTACCATAGCAATGGTTGGTACACCGAAAAAAAAATACTCTAGTTTCTAGAGTATACTCTTGTATATGACCTCAAGAGGGAAATACTCTAGCATTTCAAGGGATCCTTTAAAACTAAGCGGCATTCCCGATTTACTTTTAAAGGCTCCCTTTAAATGCTAGAGTATTTTCCTTTTGAGTTCATAATACTCTAGAAGCTAGAGTATTTTTTTTCGGTGTAAAGTAACAATTCCCTTAGCACCCGTTGGTATGGTTATATTTTCCTTAACAATTGTTGCTATGGTATAAATTTCCTTAGCAACCGTTGCTATGGTAATATTTTTCTTAGCAACCGTTGCTATGGTAACAATTCCCCTTAGCAACCGTTGCTATGGTAAAATTTACCTCAGCAACCATTGCTATGGTAAAAATTCCCTTTATTAACCGTTGTTGTGGTAACAATTTTCTTAGCAACCGTTGCTATGGTAACAATTTCCTTAGCAACCGTTGCTATGGTAAAAGTTCCCCTTAGAAACGGTTGCTATGGTACAATTTTTCTTAGCAACCGTTGCCATGGTGACCATTCACTTAGCAATTGTTCTTATAACAACCATTCTTATAGCACCTCCATTATTTATGCTTATTTGCATAAACATGAAATATGGGTATATCTTAGCTTCTAATCAATATTTTCTAATTTTCTAACGTGATGTTTTTAAGTTGGGACAGTAGGAAGTACATTGCCAAGTTTCAACCTAATCGGCAAAATAGTTTTCCAGTGATGCCCGAACAAAGTTTTGTGCGGACAGACAGACAGACAGACGGACGGACAGACAGACAGATAGACAGAATTTTTTTTTGCATTTTTGAAATCCTTGTGACTAAAAATGAATAATTATAACAAAAATTTAGAGTTTGGTGCAATGTACAGACAAAACTCTGATTTTATTTATATAGATAAATAGAATTTTTTATTTATGTAAGCTTTCTTATCTTTAAAATATGCATCAATATATTCATATTCAATCACATCTTTATTGAACATTTAAAATTATATATTGATTCAATAAAAAACAGAGCATATTATTAAAAATTACATTTTAGAGAAAAGGGTTCACTTTGTCGAAATATTTTATTTTTTACATGGAAGATCAATTGATGATGAAACAATTTAGTATGTCATCATAGAGGTATTTTTCACATATTGAAATAGTCATTTAATTAATTTTCAAGTAGAAAAGGAAAAAATAGTGAAAAATGATGTTCATACTTTAAACTCGATTTTCCCGAAATGAAGTTTTAAAAACTTTTAACTTTGAAATTTTCTCTTTTTTATTTAGAGGATTATAATATGGCTCAAAATATTTGAAAGTACACCCCTACAGATAGTAGAATAGTGCCGAAGTATGTCCTTTTTATGCAGACGTACACATATTTATAAAGCGAAGTTTCATTGAATTTGAGGTTTTTACACACTTATAGTACATCATCTTAAATTTTTAAATTTCACTGTTAGATTTGTTACGAGTACCTCAAAAAATTTAAATGTTGAAATAATTTAAGCGAATGCCATTCGGATTCATGGATTTTTCCATTAAGTCTTAATGTTTGCTCGATACTCCGTTGGGTATAGAGTTTAAGCCGGTCAGTTATGTCAATGTCAGTTACAATGGACAAGAATAAGCAACAAAATGGAGAAGTGGCTGTTGGGTTAGACATTTTCTTGAATAAAAGAGACGTAGAAGAGAAATTGAAAATTAGAGAAGAAGTTGAAAAAGAAGTTAGGTTAAAATTGAACAATTAAATATATTCCAATTGCAAATTAAATGCGATGGATGTGGAAATATTACAAGTGAGGTAAAGAGAATATTTAGAGGAGAGTCGCTACTACCAGATATTTAAGGATAATTTTTTAATTTCGTAGTGTTCATTATCGCATTGTTTGGATGAACGATGATCAGATTTATTGGTGATTCAAGTAGATGTACTGTTCTCAAGTTTTAATATAATGGAATCTTTCTGGGTCAAAATAACCTATGTGTGAGTTTTGTTGGTCCCTGAAACAGCTTGAGAATCGCTAAACGCGGGGCAAAGTCACGTTAAGCATTTTCTTTTTCTACTAAAGTTTCAATTCTTTTCACTCACAGTATTGACCTAATGTTAGGAATAAGGGGATGCCTAAATAGAAAAATATTTGTTTTTCAATATCATGATATTATAATATTAGTTGAAGGATAACTGCTTTTACTTGATTATACAAGACTGACTAATATAAAATTATAATAGATCTATGTATAATAAGAGTCAGAGGATGGAGTTCATTAATCATCAGGATGACTAGTTGAACAATAGTTGATTTTTGTCATTTTTTTCTTCTCAGAGTTACTAGTTGGTATTTGGGTGATTTTGAAAATAACAATTTAAGTTCAGTAAGAATTAAATCAATTTACTGAGTTTCTCCTGAATTTTTCTTTGATTTCCTGAGAGAATGAGTTAGTTTTGGACATTTTTTATATTTAGTAAATGATAATTTCTTAAGAACAGATTTGTCTCGACGTTCATTTTCACTGTTAGAGTTGGTTTTGGGAGAAATTTCTCTTTTTGAATTTAATTATTTACAAGTTTGTGAGAAAGTTTTAATTTGTTTTCACTATTTACCAAAATTTAAATACCTTTTTTATTCCCCTTTCGATTTACAATGTCTGCTTTGGAACTTTTTGGGTTTGGGTCTGCTTGTGTCTTCTTTGGAATTCTTTTTGAAACAGAAGAGTTAACAAAATCTGATGAGCCTTTTGGTTGATTTAAGCCATGATTGTTAGACGATACTAAAAAAGTATTAAGGATTTATAATTTGTTGTTACTATGATATGTAATTTTTATAAAAAAAAGTGTTGACGTGGTCCAAAATTTCTGAAATTATTTAATTAGAAAGAGTTTTCTTGTATGGGTTTAAAACTTCCACAAAGTTTAATCTTCTTAATAGTACTCCAGTCATAAAGAATTATTAAGTTCATTAAGAAATTTAGAATGGGAAGGGCTGACAGTTTTTTGATAAAGAATTAATTAAGGTTTTTCTTATTGCCTGTAATTCTTATATGATAAGGAAATTTGTTTTTACTATTTTTGAAAGATATACATTTATTGCGTTTGAGGAATACGTTTGATGGTACTGTTATTTTCTTTCGCTTAAACATATTGATAATCAGGACATGATCATTTACATGGATTTCTTAGAGCCTTTTATGTGATTGTAGAACGTCTGTGACATCCATTTTCAGACTTTAGCGATCTAAGTGGAGATGCTTTTATAATTGTAGAGAGAACATAGGTAGGAATTTTTTATACTCAGAACAGCATCATATTACCTCAAACAGAAGCTCATGCTGTGTCTTATTGTTAGTTAATGATTCACATAGCACCGAAATTCCTCTGGACATTTTCAACCTTCAGAGAATGTTTAGTGGAGTTTCGGTTCTGTGCGAGGAACCTACATAATAATTGTTTTTTTTATATTTGGTGAATAATAATTTCTAGCGAATGGAATTCTTTCGACGTTAGTTTTCTTAATGTTGATTTTGGTAAAATTTTGCTTTTTTGAATTTGGGTATTTACAAGTTTCTGATTAAGCTTTAATTTGCTTGTATAATTTAAAACATATCCAAATACCTTCTTTATTTTCTTTTATATTTTGAATGTGCTCTCTCGAACTTTTTTGATTTGGACCTGCTTTCTTCTTTTTCACGGTTTTTTTTTAAACACAGGAGGTGGAGAAATTTGGTGCATCTTTTTGCACATTTAACTCATAAGTATTACACGGCACTGAAAAAATGTGAATAATTAATAAGTTGTTTGAAACATTGAAAATTGTGAAAAAATTGTTTGTACATCAACTGCGTTGGTAACATTTGAATAATAGTTTTTTTTACCATAACGTGACATTTATATAAAAAAGTGTTTAAATGAGAGAAAAATGTTAAGTGATTTAACTAACAAAATGTCTTATTAAAAATTATGCAAAGTTTTGTTGTTTAATTATTATTTCAGTCGTTATATATTATTAAGGTTCATCAAAAAATGTAGAAGAGGATGGGGGAAAATCTTCATGATAAAGAGTAAATTATTTTTTTTTAGTGCTCGACTTTCTTATTTGATAAAAGTGGTGATTGTTAATTTAAAAATAATACAGTTTAAAATACAATGAGAAATGGTATGGTAAAAAAGAGTTTGATAAATAAGTGTGATTTATACTATTATTATACAGGCCAAGCTATGAATAGTTCCGCCAAAAACGCTATGAATAGTTCCAATTTCTTTTCTTTCCTCTGGAGCATCCTTTGTTTTCTTGTGCAAATCAGCGTAACTGCTCAAAGCTTGGAATGTACATAAGTAATTATTTGAAGTATATAAAACAGAAAACTTTGAGAAAGATATATGATAAAATAAGAACATTTATTTATACAAATTGGTATGCGGTTATAAACATAATTTAAAATGAAGGTTAAAACGTATTTGGGGAACACATAAACTGAAACCTGAGAATTTTAATAAAAGAAGACTTTGTCTGGAAAAATATCAAGGAATAGAATTGTTTATTTTGGAATGTATTAGACAGACTTACTAAAGATAAAGAATTTTTGAATTTTATATCAAAATATTACTTTGTAAGTTTATGTCCATTTTAAGTATTTTAAATAGAGACTGATAATTTAAATAAAACTGAGGTGTATTTATATCGTTACAGGAGAGTAGAATTTTACGTGACTTAATACATAAATGTATTAATTATGAGTAAAATTCAATTATTCAATTTAGTACCGTCAACTTGGGTAACTTCGGACAGATTGCCTAACCTCGAACACCTAAAATTTTTCTTTTACTGACTCAATTTTTATTTAAAGTTATTAAAATATATAAATAGAATATCCTAAGTTTATATTTTAATAACTTAAAAGTAAACTTGAGTAAGTAAAAGTCAAATTTAAGGGTGCCTGGAGTTAGCCAATCTGTCCGAAGTTACCCAAGTTGACGTTACTCTAACATTAGCTACAAACATTAGTAGATTTTGTATTTTAATTGATTTACAGTGAAAAGTAGCGCGGTTATCATTACTTGTAATTTTAGAATTAAAACATGTTTTATAGCTGAAATTTTACCATAAAAATTAAATATATATAGTTATATACAGGTGCACTACTATAGAGACAGATTTATAACCGGGGCCATAAGAGTGAAATTTGTAATGACACGATTGTTACAAGAAAACTTATGAATTCATATTATCGGAGCTGTTTTCATGCGGACGGACATACATGCTGTCACGATATTCCTGTGTAAAATTAATATTTTCTTTTTAATTTTTTTTATAGTTATATAGTAATAGTAGAAAGTGAGTATTTAGTTTAAATAAAGAAAACTTTAAACCAATTTATAAAATAAAGTATAAATATAATATCATAGTTCAAATGTGACACATAAATATTGTTCTCATTTGTAAGATAAAGTAATTTTCATTTTTGATAGGCAAAATAGGCCCCGGTTTGGTTCAGTGGTTCCTGTAAGATTCCGACAATTTATAATTCTAGGCTTCTGTTTAGTGATTTTATAATTCTTTTTTCTCGTCCATAGATTGTGCTGGTATTTATGATGCTATCGATTATTATTAGTAGTTGTTGTTATAAGCATTAATAAATATATTATTATTTACTTTTTATTTCTTCTGTTTCACTGTCTGTGTAGACGAAGCTTGAATTCTTGGTTCCTTTAACAAATTAATTTTTGTTTTTAATAACCAATTATATTTTTCATGTGTACGTCTGCATGAAAAGGTACCACTTTAGCACTATTGGACTTATCTATATGAGCATATTCTTGATTATATTTCAAACATTTTAAGATATCTTAGACTCCTCTAAATGCAAAATTTGCCAAATTGAGAGGGTTCAAAGTTGGAAGTGTCAAGAGACACTTAATTAAAGAATTAAAATTTATAAAGTTATATTTTGTTAAAATTTCATTAAAAATTTATGTAAATCCTTACAAATCTTGATATTCACCAGTATGAAAAGTAAACCAAATCCAAATCTTATTAAAATCGGTCAAGGCGTTTTATAAATATTCTGGCGAAAAAAAACGTGACATGCATAAACACACACACAGACACATATATAACCTGATATTTGCTTTAAATATCGAATTTAATATTTTTAGATGTAAGTAAGTCGATTTAAACTATTTTTGAAAAATTGAAAATTTTCACGATAACAATGTTTTCTGTAAGGAAGCAATAAAACCGACAATGTGGTACATTTTCATAGAAAATTACACATATAATGATTTCTTATTAATCATTAACATTAATTTATATAATAACATTAAAATATTTGACTTTGTTTTTTTAAAAACTTGCAATTTTAAATTTAAAGAAAGACTATTTAGTTCTTTGAAATTAAATATTTTAAGGAAATTAAGTAATTAGTTTTGTTGTGTAACCTGCTTATCTTATTATGTTTTTGTATGTGCAAGTTTTATTATTATGTTAAATAATATAATGAAATATTATAAAGTAATATAAATAATTATTTTGTATTTTATGTTATATAAATAACATAAATAGTTAATCGTTAGTGCATACAAAGTTTATATAAATGCTTTGTATTTTATAATAATATATTTATATATTCTAAAATGAAAATAAACATTCACCTTCTGAAAAACTGTGTATAGCTTTTATTCCTCGAATTATAAATATTCTTATGTCCAAATTAGTATTGTATGCAATTGTGTGAAATTTATTTCAAGCAAAAGTATAAATAAATTAGTTTCAGATGAACTAACCTTATGATATTTTCAAATATTTGTTAATTTTGAGAATATTATTTTTATTATTTTAAAAATAAAACTTTTTTTTTTTGGAAATATTTTTACTATAGATCGCTTAATTCTAGTTGGGAGAACGAAGTAGAATATAAAGGTGTAATACCATTTGACGAAAATGTATATATTCTCAATTTTTCTATAATTCTTCAAAATGTCAATCAAAATATCAACTGTTTTATCGAAGTGAATTGCATGCAAATGTGTTTATACTCCACATATGATTTTTCATTTATTTTAAAAGCACTAAAGTTTGCAATATTCTGCAAATTTTAAAATTGTAATCCACAGTTAATTTAAAATTTATTTTATTAAAATTAATTCCTTCTTATACATGTTTTTATGTATATTAAATACAATTTTTTTAATTAGCATTTTCGATTCAATTATGAACAAGATAATTTTTAATTCGAACTAGATTAATGAATTTAAAATTAATGTACAAAAAAAATTCAATGTAAGTAAATGAATAATAATAGTTCAATTTTTTATACCTTTCTTTGCAGTTTTATTGGTTAATGAATCCAGTAATCTCCAATTTCTTGAATAGGTTTCAAATGATTTGATTTTTGAATCTGAATTGAAATATTTTATTATTGTCTGTATAGTCTACATAATAGATAATACATTTAAACGACAATTTTACAATGATTTTACAATTTTAGTGTAGATATTTTAAAGTAAATTTCGTTAGGATACTCAAATAGCATGTAATATTACAGTAATATCACCTGGTAACATTAGTGTAATGTTACAGTTATATTAAAATATTAATCTGGTATTATTGTTGCAGGGTAATATTATTTTAATCTTACTGTAAGGTTTTAATAAACATAAATTTATAAAATAAAAAATAATCATGTTTAACTTGTTAATCTTACAGTTTCAAGCTTTAGTATTAAGAGTTTATTAAGAGTTTAATTTTTCTGTTTAATTATTATATATGGATTTTTAGATTCATATTATTGTAATGTTATATGCTACTTGATTGAATTTTGGATTCATAATCTGAGGTAATTTGATCAATCATTATTTATCATTTAAATTGTTCTTTTTTGTTCCGATATGAAAATGTTGAATAACAAAATCTTTATACAGTCATATAGACAAGCTATTCTTGTGAAATTTACTGAATCATCTTTGATAATTATGAATTGGAGTCAACATTTGTAGGTTCGGTTGTCAAAAACAATAAATCGGAAACTTGCGATTTAAAATTCTTTTGAGTGTTTTTTGAATTGGAAGTTTCCTATTTATTGCTTTTGAAAACTGAACATGAAAATTTTGACTTCAATTCATAATTGTCGAGAAATATTCAGTACATTTCTCATCAATAGGAGATCAGATGTATATTACCGGTTAGGACCAATTCCGATTCAAAACTATTGATAACGTCAATCGTCAATTCGCATTCTCAAAATCTTCGATTAAAGGTAAAAGTCTCTCGATGTTAATATTGTAATGTTTATAAAATTTTAATACATAAATTTTGTTATTAATGCATATTCCATGAGAAAAACGATAATAATGTACAGTTGTGTACATATTATCTATTTTGTAACCTTTTCAATTGATATAAGTTATTTTATTATGATTAAAAATAAAAGAATATTATACCATCACTTCTCTTGTCATCTTGCTTCGAGACTTGGTCGGAACATTCATCAGAGCTGTTAGAGTTATCAAAAACTATCAATTTTTCTTCATCCATCTTGTCTGTCTCTTCTTTGGAAGAAAATAATAAAATACTTTTATTAATTTTAATCTTTATAGTGAAAAAGCAAAACTCGTATTTTTTTGTTAAGCCTCTTTAAATAATTAAGGAGTGGCATGCAACAACTCCAATAGACGAGCGCACGGAGTCCTCTGAGCAGCCAGCAAGTGGTTCAAATAGGAAATTTCGGTTAATGCGTTAATCAAGTTGTTGCGCGCCGCTCTTCTATTTGAATATATTTATATTTATCCATATAAAATATAATACATAAAAAATATTAGATAATAAACTCGTATTTTTTAAGAAAAATGAAATACAACTGCTTGACTTGACGATACATCATTCACATTAAACGCAATTCAATTCCTTAAATTTGTATTAAAGAATGTTTTTTTTTATTAAAGAGAGAACAGTTCTCTTATTTGCGAGCTAGCTAATGTGCTTTACTGAAATATACAATTGTAATCACACTATTGTAGAACTACTTTTTGTTTTTCTCACGAATAGCACAGTGATACAATATTTTTTGTAGTCATATTTTTTGATAGCTTTCATACAAATCATTATTACAACAGTAAAACCATTATTTTTATTATCATTATATTCTTATACATGTTAATAACTGTACAATTTTTAACTGAATATTTTGAGGAATTTTTCTTTAAACATATGGGTGACTTTTTCTAAAGTGTCGTAGGTCATAATTGTAATCTGATTGAAACTTTGACAAATTTTTGTCCTATATAATGGTAGTTTACTTGGAAAGAATTTTTATTACAGGGTAAATACTTAAGGGGGGAGAAACATTTTTGACTTTTTGCATAACACCGTTGAATTTCATGATTTTTTTACTGTTTTAATATTAATTAAAAAAATCTTACTTTATCCGTTTCGACAGATTTTTTGCTGCTCTTTCGATTTGTCAAATGCATTTTTGTTTTACAAAATTATTTGACCTTGAAAATGAATAATATAAAAAAAATTTGAGTTTCTTAAAGAGCGTTCCGATTTCTTTTTATTTTTTAACTTAATCGAAAGCCCGAACTTTTTCCTAAAAAAAACTTAATAGCAAAAAGTAAGATCAGAACTCTAAATCAACGAAAATAGCGGTTGAGTACGACCTCAGGGGTCGTCCATAAACTACGTAGCCCATTTTTTGGATACATTAGCGCCATTTTTTCCTCTTAGAGTAGCAAATGTCTTGACTCACCCCCCACCCCCTTTGTCGAGCTATGTAGTTCATGAACGACCCCTTATGCCTCGCATAGTATCCAGAGCGTTGGCCACGCGACACACCGTGTCGATTCCAGGCGTAGCGTCGTATTCTACTTGTATTTTAGTGGATTTAGAGTTTTGACCCCACTTTTTGGTAATACAATTTTTTTAGGAAAAAGTTCGTACTTTCGATTAAGATTAAAAAAAAATAAAAGAAATCGTGTCGCTCTTTAAGAAAAAGTCAAATTTGTTTTTTAATATTAGTTTTCAAGGTCAAATATTTTTTTAAAACAAAAATGCACTTAACCAATTAAAAGAGCAGCAAGAAATCTATCGAAACTGATAAAGTAAGAATTTTTTTTATTAATATTAAAACAATAAAAAATCATGAAACTCAACAGTGTCATGCAAAAAATCAAAAATTTAAACCCCCCTCCCCCTTAAATATTTACCCTATATAATGAATTTTTGTCAATTAAAATACCATTATATAGGACAAAAGTTTGTCAAAGTTACAATCAGATTGAACAACCTTGCTTTTTAAACTTGCGACATTTGAGAAAAAATAACCCATATATGTATACATCAGTATTAGTGTTAAATTTAGACGTATAAAATTCAAAGACTTCCTTATGGAAATTCATAAAACGTGCGGTTTATATCAAAGAAGCATCCAGTAATAAAACATATAGCGATCCTAACCGACTCCAAAAAATGCTCACGAGGTGAAAGAGACATTCCTAGACTCACTTCTGACTTATACTTGAGACAAATAATCAAATGTGGGATACAAAAGGTTTCTAGGACTCTAATAGATGAGTCAAAGAAATAAGTGACGTGTTTCTTTATATCCGGAGAATGCTATAAAAAGTGTTAATGGTTTTTAAAAGAAAAGGAGATACTTTAAAACTAGTAGTGGAAATTAACAATGCAGTAGGGAATTATTTCTTGAGGTACAATAGGTCCATATAAGTTGGGTAAATATTCGAAAGCATATATATATATATATATATATATATATATATAT
>WNHD01003453.1:0-12665 GCA_011057455.1 Ganaspis sp. Gsp50
TTTCCAAAATCTCGCTTAATATTTCTCCTACTCTTTTACTATAATCTAGAACAGATTCATTTTCTCTTTGTTTTGTTGTTGATAGCGTCAAATTTAATTCGCTAATGCTTTTGTATTGCAAAAAAGTGTTTTTCAAACAGTTTAATAGTTCCTCTAAATTATTTAATTCACGATTTTGTAGTGAGATTCCTGCATGCTCAGTAAGCCTTCCCTTAATTAATTCAAATAAATTTTGTTTTTCCTGTGGATCAATTAATTTTGACGCCAATCGACAGCTTTTAATAAATTTTAATACCGGTATATTTCGTCCTGAAAACTCCTTCGGTACATTTTCTAAAGCTATCCTAAGTGCCACATAATTTTTCCTTTCCTTCCCCTCATTATGTGGAAATTAATTTATGGTATATTATTCACTTCATTAACAATAGAAAGTTCATCATCTACCTCCCATGAACTTGTACTAGGTACACTAATCGTAGAATCCTCGGAACCCATTTTTATTTTATTACTTTCTATTTTTTAGAGAGAGAAAGAAAACAAAGTTTATTGTACTTACGCTAAATAATCCTTTGGTCCCACACACACACACTCACACCTTTTAAACTTCCTTTTGTATGCACACTAATTAACTTTTATTATAAAAAAGTACTTTGTATTTTTAATTTCACTCTCCTTTTCACCTAACGGCACTATCACTTTCTCTTCCTTCTTTTCCTGATGAAAAATTCTGTCCTTCTCGTCCTTGAGTTTAGTCCTTGGCACTCCTGCTCCAGTTCACCTTCCTTTTCTCCTTATCCTTGCCGCTCAGTATCCTAGTCCTTGAACTCCAGTTGTCCTTTCCAAATCCTCTTTGCCTTCTTCCTTAGTTGTCCCTGATGAAACCTCAGCTCCTTATCTCTCTGGTCCCTCTTCTTTACCGAGAACTATTTTCTTTCCAATCTCGTGGTATACGATTTCATATCGATCCTGACTGTTTCTATTATTTTGATTCCGTTGATTATTTCTATTACTATTTTCATTCTTCTTTCTTCTCTCCGTGTTATCGCGATATCCTGGCATTTTTCGAAGGGTTTTTCTACTTTTACATTTTTGAATTTCTCCCACCAATCAGAGGGAATCCCATTTCTGACACCAAAAATTTTCCTGTGACGATCAGCGACACTTTCCACTGAAACCTGAAGGTATAAATACAAAATTTTAGGTTTGATTAAAAAAAAAACAATTGATGTAGTTAAAACTATGAAATTCAGGTGTGAACAGAATTTCAGAATGAAATAAGAAAAGAAAGAATTAATGAAATTGTCGATTATTATTATTATTAATTCGATTTTTCGTCTTTTGTTATTTTTTAAACGAGAACTTATTTAATTTCTACTTTAAAGATTCCCGCTATAAATTCCGAATAGTGCCGAACAAACACACGAACTATGGTCGGGGAGAATGAAAATGGCGTTCAATTAGTCACAGGAAGAGGCTTGAAAATTGTATAGCGTACGCCATCCAGCTATTATAGAGATCAGTGCACTTTCCACTGAAACCTGAAGGTATCCCTGGCGATGTTATCCTAGACAATTCGAATCCTTGGCGGGAACTTCAAATTCAAACCCTGGCGCCACAAGAATAATTTTTAATTGATTTGTCCCTCCTGGAAGATTTTAATAAAAATTATTAAAATCTTATATGTGGGAGAGTTTCTTCAAAGAAAAACACAGATTTTACGTCAAATTCACTAACTCAAATTTATTCATTTAAAATTAAAATGTTTTCTAAGAATGGGCACGCAAGTTTAATCTGCACTACGCTATTAACAGCTTCTTGTTAATATAATTGTTTGTCGACTATAATTGTTTTATTAATTGTCACTTTATCACTAGTTTTAAATTTAACTCCAAGTTCGTTAGATTAAATTCACTAATCCTTAGTGAATGAATTAAATTCTGACGACTCGTAAACACTTTTGAAAAACCTTCGAGTAACAATAAAAACACCTAAGTGTTTTATGTACAAAATCTCACAAGTCCTTTTTAATTAAAGTCGAAGTTTAATTATCGCACGGTACTCTTCTGATCTTTAGGCTTGAAAAATCAGAGGAAAATTCTGGCTCTCTACTCCAAAGTTTGAATTTTTATAATATTATTCCCATTCATCCCTTCTCTTACTTTTGGGACTTTTGCCCCACTGCCATTGGCAACAGCCAATCCTATGAATTTTGTCAGCCATCATGGTCGATTTTAGCCAATAATTTTAAAGAATTTTAATGGGCCATGTTTCCTCAGATTTTTTGAGTGAACACCTGCGATTTTCTGCGTCTATTCTAATTAGGTAATCGCGATTTTCTGCGTTTTACTTTCCTAAAAGAACGCATTTTGACTTCAATAAATCACTCTAAACTACAATTTCAATTTTCTTGGTTTCAGTTTTTTCCTTTACTTTCTATGTCATTTTAGATATTTTACGACTTTCTTAAGTGCTCAATCTTTTTAGGGAGAACTCGTTCGTCGAGAGCACGATTACTCATCAAGTACCAATTTTTCATCTCTAGCTCTTGACCTTCGCAGGTGATCTCTTCGCGACATGTAAATGATCAATCAATCACTGTCTCTAATCTTCTATTCTTGTTATTTTATTTTAATTACCCGAATGACTCCTTGTTTACTTATTGTTACCAAATTAGTTCCCCTTTTTATCTTGTTTTTACTAATTGTAATTGATTAATTTTATATTTACGTTTATTTATTTACACCTATACAATATTTATATTTTCCTATAACAATAACCTATAACCCATTCTCAGATTTAATCATTCAAAGGATTTGCTACAATAATTCAAATCCCTTGGCGTCTGCAGCCGTCTTTTAAATTCAGGTACTCGCATTCGCCTGAATCGATATTAATTAATTGATCAAATGATTAATCAATCAATTAACCAATTTTCAGAGAAGAGGGAAACTGCAGAAAACCCCTTCCAAGTATCACTCACCTTATTCTAATTATACATTGATTGTATTTCAATACAAAATTATATTTTAAACATTCAATTCATACTATTTTTAATTCATACTTTTTATCCTTTACCTTCTCTCTCTCTCTCTCTCTCTCTCTGAGAATCATTTTATTTCCGTTTTTATTTGTTTCTTAATTTTCCTAATTGAAATAAGCTTTTTTTATAATCAATGTACAAGTATTTACATTTGAATTATTTCAAACTTTCCCTCCAACTATTTAAGCGCCATCTACTCTGAACTAGAAATCCTGAACTTCCTAACCCTGAAAAACGACAATTTTGGTCGCGCACCGTTACACGTCTGCATCTATCTGTAATATCTCTAATGTAAAGGAGAGTTCAGAATAGGTGATTTCTAATGCCACCACGCTCCTAACGACGTGGAGCTCTTTGTTCTCTCGATGTCAGTACGTCGCCATGAACGTGCTGAGCTTTATTCTGAGCTATCCTTAATATTACACTCTTATAGTCATGTTCAATGACAAAATAAGTAAACAAAATCTGTGAATCGTCACATTTTTTGAACCTTAAAAGTACTCATTCTCAATTTTGAAATAAGAAAAATGTATTTGTCTTTTTTAATTGGTCATAGTTCTCTGCATATATTCAATTGTGATGAGTGTTGAGAGAAAATCTTTACAGGTATGTTGATAATTATTTAGGAAAGTTTCACTTTCTATGTTTATTTTGTTGGTAATAAATTTAATAAGTAACAATTTCTTCAATTGTACCTAATACCTAGATGATAATAATTGTTTCAGCTAATTTTGATTACGAATTTGACATGTTTTAGACTTTACATAACGATGACAATAAATTGTAAATTATATTTATATGTATAATATATTGTATATTATACTGTAAGATTATCTTTTTGCGTGTACAAATAATTTATAACACATTTGAAATTTAAAAAAAGTTACATACAATTAATAGAAACTATTATCTACTTCAAGATAATTTCAATAACAGGTGGATAATCCTCTTTCTTGCAAAACTTATAGTAATTCTAAAAGTTCTTCGAAGAAAAAGCCTTTAGATGCAAGCTTAAGTTAAGTTTACTGATAGTTTAAACTTAAAATAAGCTTCCTTTTCAATTGTCTGCAAACCAAAAGCTTGTGTTATGGATTTTTTGTGTGAATATTCTGTCAAGAAGAACTGTTTCCCATTTCAAGCAATGAAAAAGGCAATTTCTATAAGTTGTCCTCTATTTCCTCTGTTACCTCTTTTACTTATAATTTTATTTTATTTTCACAAAAAGCCACAGAAACCTAGTTTTCATTATTTATTTTGCATACAATTGTCTTTCAATAATTAAGATAATCAATTTTCTTTCTTTTTTTTATAGGTACACTTTTCTTTTTTAAAAATTCGTTTAAAATTTATAGAAATAATCTATAACATTAATAAAATGGCAGCGTATTTTTGAAAAAATAATAGTCATTTTTATCAATAACACAACCTGGTTAAAATTACATTCTTACCATAAATGCTTACCAACATAAAGAAGAATTGTCATTTTATTGAAGAACATTTTTATTCAATTACATTTCAATCTAATTAAGCCGTCCTAGCCATGTACTAAACTCTTTTACCATGTTCGTTAGTTTAAACCTTCTAATCTCGACAATTTTGCAATTCTTGAAATTGAATGAATATTTCTCTTCTTACTAATTTCCTTTGCTGAAAAGATTTGAAGATCCAATAATGAAATTGATAACCATTGACAACACTGAATCACTTTATGTTAGTCAAAAACAATTTTATTAATTTAGTATATTTACAGTTTAAATAAAACTGATTTAAAAAAAAATTTATAATGCTTGAAAAATGTAAAGTTTTAAATTATTGAAAGAAATTTATCATAATTACAAATGTGGTTTGTCCCTTCGAAAATGATGACAATAATTTTTTCTTACATTGATAAGCATTTATGGTAGGAATTTAAATAAAAACAGGTTCATGTTATTCAAAAAAATGACTATTTATTTTGAAAAAATCTGCTGCCATTTTCTTGATTTTACATAAATATTAAATGACTTTTATAAAAAGACACATTTACCTGTAAGAGCCAATAAAAGAAAATTCATTACCTTAATTATTCAAAAATAATTGCTTGCAAAACAAATCTTTCTGAAAAGTGTTTTTAAGCTTCAAAATAGAATTACACGTAATTAAATCTAAAAAATACTGCTGCCAAGTTGCACTTTCGTGTTTATTTAAAGTGCATTATTCTTTTGTGTTTATCTTCCTCAAACATTGCTCTTCATAGAGGTTATTTCAATAATTTTTGTATGGAAATTTTTCCAAAAACAATGACTTAAACTTTTTAAATAAATATAGCCACTGGCAAAATATTCAAGTTCATATTACAATTTAAAACAAAATTACTTTAAAAAACGTGTTTATTCAAAATTTTTAGATTTTTAAAAAGTTAATACCTCAACGGAATTGAGCCAAGAATTTCATTAAGCAGATAAAAAAGATAAAATATTTACAAACATTTTATTGTTATTATAAGAATTGAAAAAATCTATAACCATTTTTTTTATTTTCCGATTTTTGAAATGTGAATAAGTTTGGATAGAATTGAGCTAGAAGATTCATTAAATGATCAATCGAAGTGTCTTCAGAGGGCAAAAGGAATGCAACATTTACAATTTAATTTGTTTAAAAAATTAAAAAAATGTATGCAAAAAACGATTTTTTCGTTGTGAACTTCACCGTCATAATCGGATTCGAGCCCATTCGGTTTCAAGCCAATCGGGTCGGGTCTGGTTCGATCCGTGTTCTCGAATAGAGAAAGTTCTCAAATAAATTCGAAACCTCAAAAATTTTAAATATCCGAACATTTTAAGAACTTTAACAAATTTGATAACCTGAAAGTTTTAATAACTTAATTTATTTAAGAATTTAAACAGTTCAAGAACCAGAAAAGCTCGAACCCAACCCAGCTCGAAGTGTAGAAAGCTCGACGCGACTCGTCTCGTTCGAGCTTCGAGTTTCAGGTTTTTTGCACAGATAAGATAAGATTCTTTGTAAAAAACAATTGTTAAAAAATCATTTCACAAAATTTTTTTAAAAAATTGTATTTTTAAGAAGGGCCATAGTTTTAGATGTGAAGTTTTTAATTTTTGATTTAAGGTTTTTGTACAGTAATGCACAAAAATGTTATTTTCTTTAGCAAACTAAAAAAGTTTATGATTTAATTCCATTATACTAAAGAAATTAACTTTTATTGTCTTTCTCATTTAAGTAGATATATTAATTAATTTAATTATAATATTATTTTATAACTTCTTAGCAAAAATTTATACTATAGCTTGAGTAGACGAAAATTATTTTATTATAAACAATAGATCGGGAAAAGACATTTTAAGTTATATAAAATTGAAAATAATAACTATCTACATAAAAGACTTTTTCAGATTATTTGTAAGCTTTTATTTCTTCTCAAAGTTACCAAACTCAAATAAACAATTATATAGCACGTGTTAGTAATGGCGTGACTTTCAAAAATCATCTGGAATTGTATGGTTTTTAACTTTTTTACGAAACAGTATGCTTCTCAAAACACTCGCGGAATTGTATTTTTCACCTCAGCGAAGGTTGGGAACGGAAATATCGCCTACATTTAACAGAATCAAGTCATTCTGTTTTTAGCTCATGATTTCGTTTTTCTGATGTATCCCATAATAAATAAACTGTACTGTATCAATGACTTACTGAAAAGTAAGTAATCCATTTATTTAATTTTTAGGCAAATCGCTGCATATAAACGGGAAAAATCAGTTTGATAGAAAACAATAAAATGGACAGATGTACCATTTGCAATAAACATTTTAATAGAAATGTATCTTTATGGAATCATACCAAGAAAGAACATGTTGAAGAGTTGTGCTTTCGTTGCAAACATAATGGTTGTGATGCTGCCTGTATGAATAAAAACTCTCTAAAATGTCACACTCAGAGAAATCATAGAACGCAACTTTCCACAGAAGACATTAAGTCTTTTGCTATTAGAATCTTAAATTCAGATTTTGATAGTAAGAGGGATCCTAGGTGTTTCAATCGTCAAAGTGTTCTTGGTCATAATGGTGAATCTGCAGATGACTCAGTGCCTGTTCGTGATGCTGATCCTTACTCTAATGGTGTCTCCGATCGTGATTCTCAACCAGATGGTGGCTCTGATGATGATCCTAACCTTGATGGTGGCTCATATGATGATCCTGTTCCTGATGGTGGCGATGATGATCATACAGATGACGTTCCTGAAAACGTTTTATTGAAAAAAAGTGTAGCCAAATTTATTTTGCATATAAGAGCTTCAACTCTGGCTACTAATAACGATGTCCTTGAAACTCTGCAGTATCTACAAGAAGTAGTAGTCGCATACGTGCGTCACTACTTGGATAAGACTGCAGAAATTTTAGACCAAGCCATTCAGATTGATATGAATAATTTCATTAATGTAGAAGAGACAATCAATGGGATTAATTGTAGCCAAGACTTGCATAGTATAAATCTTTAAGATATGTATTTTGCAAAGAATTTTGGTGTTATACAACCGAAAAGAAGGTTGTTAGGAGAGAAATTCAGTAGTTATGGAACCGCAGAAGTTAACGGCTGTCAAC
Source organism: Ganaspis sp. Gsp50 (assembly GCA_011057455.1). Classification (NCBI taxonomy): domain Eukaryota; kingdom Metazoa; phylum Arthropoda; class Insecta; order Hymenoptera; family Figitidae; genus Ganaspis; species Ganaspis sp. Gsp50. The sequence goes on from WNHD01003453.1 coordinate 7,639, forward strand.
CTATTAAAAAAAAAGATGAAATGATTCACATTCCAATTACTGATGTTCTCTCGGTTTGGTTTCGAAACATTGATTTTGTAAAATCCCTTGAAAAGCGAAAAAAAAGTTTCCAAAGCCACCCCTTAAAGCAAAAAAATGCAGATGCTTTGCTTATAAGACTGTACTACGATGAGGCTAACATGTGTGACAGTGCAGGATCTAAATCAGGATCTTCTAATAAATTAGGATTCTTTTACTGAGTTTTAGAAGATTTATCACCAACTTTAAATTCTCAGTTAAAATTTATTAATATCACTGGAATAGTGTCTTACCCTAACGTCAAAAAGTACGAAATGAACGCAATGCTGAAACATATTAAAACGGACGTTCAGAGATTGCAAAAAGGAATTAAAGGTCCCAATGGAGAACACATTTGCGGCGGGTTGTCACTTTTTACAGGCGATAATCTTGCAGCTAACCAAGTGGGCGGCCTAATGGAATCTTTTAGCGCAACTCATCCTTGTAGATATTGCTTAGCTACAATCGAAGAAGTGAGAAAAATGATACATGAGGATGCAACATTGCTTAGGACACCAGAAAAATACAACGAGCAACTAGATGAAATAGAGGGAGCAAGAGACGAAAAGCAGAGAGAAGAAGCATGTAAGAAGTACGGTGTAAAAAGAAGATGTATTCTTGATGAATTAGTCGGTTTTCAAGCAGTAACATCATCACCTCCTGACATAGTTCGTGATGATTTGCTGGGAATCTGTCTAGTGACCTTGAGATGCTTCTTAAGAGATGTTTGCTTAAACCTAAAGCTTATCTCATTGGATGAACTGAATGAAAGGATCGCAAACTTTGACTATGGGTATTCAGAGAAATGTGCAAAGCCCTCAATAATTAAGAAAAACAAATTTTTAAATAAACAAGATGGTTTTAAACAAACAGCATCACAGGTATGGCAACTTGTAACAATGTTACCACTCGTCGTACAGAATTCTATTCCAGAGAAGTTGCCACAATTTGTAAACTTTAAAATGATACTAGAAATTTTAATGATATCCTTTGTAGATAAAATTACAATGCCTGATCTAGCCTACCTAAGTAGCACTATATTAGAATACTTGGAAACATTTCAGGATATTTATGATCAAAATTTGACTCCAAAGCAACATTTCCTGATTCACCGCCCTAGCCAAATATTAAAATTTGGACCAATCAGTCATTTCAGCACGATCCGATTCGAAGCAAAACTCCAGCAGTCTAAAAGAGAGTCACAAAACAAACGGTCATATAGAAATGTACCGTTAACATTAGGTAAAAAGCACCAAATGTATCAGTCAATTATGATTGATAAAGCCATGGAAAACAAGGTTGTCACTAGACGCAAAATCTTTGCGAACGCTAAAAAGGCACCTTATAATCAACTATTCCCAAACCATGTTTATGTTCTCACAACAAAATGGACAATGATTGAAAATATTAAATATATCGCTTCTAAGTGCTTTGCAGCTGTTGGATACAACCATAATAATCTACTCGAATTTGCTGCAGTGCATTCAATCTGTTTAATAAATGAAACACCTACTTTCATATGCAGGAAAGTGAAGACAGAAGAGCACAACAAATCGATAATGGCTTACGAAATAAAATTAAAGGAATAATAATACAAAGACTCCTACAACGATTTCTTCGACTATCACGTGTATCACTCTCAGGATAGGGAAAATGAAAAATATATTATTCTCAAACGAGCGTTGGGAACTCTGCATTAAAAATGTGGAATTCGCTTAACTAAAATTTATGCTGAGCTACAAAATGTTCGTATTAATTTTTACAAAGCCCAATTACTATTCACGGATTTTCTATCATTAATTTAGCTGTATATTTTTTGCGTTCAATTTGGAATAAAATAGCACGAATTTTAAAACTACAGAAACTAAAGTACCTAGCAATACTTCCAATTTTGAAAAAGATTTGAATTCTTCACTTTTTACAAACATTCATGGTTTTCTAGTCATTTTTATTGTTTCAGCTTTTTTAGTTCGATTCAAAGTACAAGACGACCAATTTTAATCCTAAAAAAACTGAAGTTTCTAGAAATAATTTAAATTTTAAAAAAGATTTGAATGTTTCACTTTTTTCGAAAATTCAGGGTTTTCCTTATTTTTTTTATTTCAGCTTTTTTGCGTTTGATTCAAAATAAAAAAGCACGAATTTTTATCTTGCAGAAACTAAAGTTTCTAGAAATAATTTGAATTGATGTAAAGTTTCTGTAACTTTTTGGGACAAACTTAATTTTTTTCAATTTTGAATCTTCAAAAATCGAGATTTCAAGTATGAATTTTTCGAAAAAAAATCCCATATGATTGTTATTGCGATTTTCTATTAGTGTTTACATATGTTAACAACATCTATCATCATTGATGTAAAGTTTCTGTAACTTTTCGGGCCAAAATTAATATTTTTCGATTTTGAATCCTCAAAAATCGAGATTACAAATGTAAATTTTTCGAAAAAAAATCCCGTGTGACTTATTTTGCGATTTTCAATTAGTGTTTACATCGGTAAACACGATCCATAATTGTTGTAAAGTTTCTATCAATTTTCGGGACAAAATTAATTTTTTTCGATCTTGAAACATCAAGAATCGAGATTTCAAATATGAATTTTTCGAAAATAAATCCCATATGATATTTTTTGCAATTTTCTATAAGTGTTTACATCGGCAAACTCCATCCATAATTGTTGTAAAGTTTCTATAAATTTCTGGAAAAAAAATATTTTTTTTATATTTTGAATCTTCAAAAATCGAGATTTCGAATACGAATTTTTCAACAAAAAAAATCCCATATGCTTCGTTTTGCGATTTTTTTTGTGTTTACATATGTAAACACCAACCATGATTGATGTAAAGTTTCAATAAATTTCCGGACAAAAATTAATTTTTCTCGATTTTGATTCTTTAAAAATCGAGATATTAAATATGAATTTCTCGAAAAAAAATCTCATGATTCTTTTTGCGATTTTCTATTAGTGTTTACATATGTAAACACAATCCAAAATTGTTGAAATGTTTTTGTAAGTTTCCGGGCCAAAATTAATTTTCTTCGGTTTTGAAACATCAAAAATCGAGATTTCAAATAGGAATTTTTCGAAAAAAAACCCCATGACTCATTTTGCTATTTTCAATTAGTGTTTACATTTGGTTCTCTATAGTGCTACGACATGTAAACTGTAATTTATAATCGCTAAAAGAGTTACACGGGATTTTTTTTTGAAAAATTCATAAGTAAAATGACGATTTTTGAAGATTGAAATTCCAAAAAAAATTAATTTTGTCCCAGAAAGATGCAGAAACTTTACAACAATTATGAATCGTGTTTAAAGATGTAAACACTAATAGAAAATCGCAAAAAGAAGCATATGGGATTTTTTTTCGAAAGAATCGAATTTAAAATCTCGATTATTGAAGATTCAAAGTCGAAAAAAATTATTTTTGACCCGAAATGTTACAGAAACTTTACAACAATTATGAATCGTGTTTAAAGATGTAAACACTAATAGCACATCGCAAAAAGAAGCATATGGGATTTTTTCGAAAAAATCAAATTTAATTTCTCGATTTTTGAAGATTGAAAATCGAAAAAAATTAATTGAATACGCCATTTTGAATTTGTAAAAGAGTGACATCAGGTTCGTAATCAGTGATCCCTAAAACCTACGGCGAGCAACTTTTTTTTTAATTAATCAACAATAGTTTTTTTTCTGAAAAAATTGTAATTAATTAAATGTGGCATAAGAATACTTTATTGTTAAAAATGATGATAAAAATTCATTATAAATTTCCCGTCATAGTTTAGGATGTAGTTAGTAAGTAAACATCTTTTACCTTGTTATAAATAAAATTAAATAAAATTTGCTTAAAAACGAGCAGTTTTTATTATCCATTTGTTTTCGATTTTATTATTACTCAATTTTGTTTTTTCGGATTTTTAGAGTTATGAGGAACATATTGAAACTAAGAAAAATTTTTAATTGTTGATAAATATAAATTAGAGATTTATAAAATTGCGAAATAGAAGGTAAATCGCTGAAAGATCGACTGTGACGCAAAGGGTTACATTTTTTTAGTTGTTGAAAAAAGTGCGTTTTTTTAAATTCTTTGAAGCATAAGAGAGAAAAAATTATTCCAAATTTTAAGAAAGTGGGCTTGTATCTAAAACTAAACCGCAGTCAGATAGTGACTGTTTTGACTTTTAACACCCAAAATGGACTTATTTTCAAAAAGTAGCTGTACCCTAAACTACACCGTCCTTTTTTCTGTGATATAGGGTAAAGGCACTAGTCGTGGATCAGACATCAGTGGTGGATCAAATGGCCACTGTGCTTTTACATTTGTAAATAAATGAATTGCAAATATCAGTAATTGTTAAGGAATGCATACAGATCATTATTACAAATTAAATATAAAATAATTCAAATTGAACAAAGTAGTACATTAATAAACAATTTGGTGCTAAAAAACAAGTTTTGGAGACATTTTAGAACAATTTTTTTTAATTATTTTCACATAAGAGGCATTTCCTTCCATGTCTATAGAGATCTAATAACACCTATAAGTAATATATATCCATAATTATGGGATGATCCACAACTGGAGCAGTAATAATCACCATTGTTGAATACAGTGATCCACAATAGAATCATTGACAAATAATCTTTGACGGCTTATGAGAGTTAGGGTAAATGTTAAAAACAAGTCTAACCTAAATGAAAATGTCTATTGAACCCTTCTTAGTCACACTATTATACCCGTGCAGAAATAGTGATAGGATTTTAGTAGGGGCCCCTCTAGTTTGCCCTTTTTCAAAAAGGGTTCTAGCGAAAGAAACAAGTCATTTTCTAATCATTTTTGTCACGCTTTGGTTCGAAGTGGACCCGGATAGTAATTCTAGCCTGGTTTTAAACGGATTGCCCTTTCAAAATCCAATTACGTCAAATGCTTTACAAGTCGCCCCTAGACTGAAAAAAATGATTATTTT
>WNHD01003454.1:0-12664 GCA_011057455.1 Ganaspis sp. Gsp50
TAACAGTTATTTCAAGTATAAATGTACTTAGTTTAATTATTTTTCGTTCTACTAAGGGACTGTACTTGAATTTTTCGGATGGATTTTTTTCAGTGTATTATAATTGTAAAGGCTTTTCGGTAAGCATGATTAAAAATTTTAAAGAAATATGTCATATAATCAGTAGAAATATCTGTGTCTGTGCAACATTAAATCATACGTGTAGGTCCATGTAAAGACCCATATGGACACTTTTTCCAATTTTTATAACATAAATAAAAAGTTGTCTTTGCTTTACTTCATTACCAAGTTAACAGATGTAGCACACGTAACGTTGCGAGATAACTCAAGCTACATGAATTCTTCCCGAACGCCAAATTTTCGAATGGTCATTCGGCAATATGGCGCTGCGTTTGTCAGAAATTTTTCTCACATTTAAAAATGTTTAAATATATTATTATTGATGTTTAATTTAAATAATTTTGCATTATTTAATAAATTCACATTGTGTTTGAATAATAATTAATTATTCTACACTTTTAAATTCAATCTATTTTTTAAATCATGCGATCAAGTGCATAACGTTTTTTGATAAACGAAACACGAGAGGAATATTTTGTCGGTTTTTGAAACATTTATATTTCAATTTTCTTGGACAATTTTAAAAAGTTTATCTAATTACTGGGTAAAAGTGCAAACAACTTTAAGGAATTAAAATAAGTTTCTTTAGATTTTCGTTTATCAAAAAGCATTGCGCACCACTATATACCATGTTTTAAAATACAAAAATTTGTATAAATCCTTGCATTATTTCTGTTATATAATCACTTTGTACTTGTGCAGATTTAAACTGAATATATAAGAATTAATACAATTTAGAGAAAAACTAAAAACTTTCTATACCTACTATACTTTTAATTAATTTCCTAGTATAATTTAAATTTTCTTCTTCCAAAATCTTGTCCAATGAAATTAGTTTTTCTACATTTGCAAGTATATTATATTATAATGTATATTATATGATTCATTTTAATTTTATCAACTGTTACTATTAAGGTATTTACAAAAATTTACGTTAAAGGAACGTTGTTGAAAGAAAATTGTTGAAAAGGTTGTTATCCCCGTTCGATAATTGTGAGTACAAGAGTAAATAGGAATAAAGGGAAATTCATTTCTCAGCAGTATAGTTAATGACTAGAACAATTAGTATTAAGAAATGAGCAAGTTTAATATTGTTATTGTGGACTGATTTTTCAACTGCTTTTTTTACATCTATACTCCTCTAAAGATTATATGTATACATACATATAAGAGCGCCATATATGTACTTACAAGTATATCAAACTATAAAATACTTTGTGTTCATTTATTCTTATAGAAATGAAAAGTATGCATTTTGTTCAATTTTAAATTGATTTCTTCACTTTTATCTATCTGTAAACATATACGCATATATCTATGACAACTTTAACAAAGTGTGCATAGAATATAGTGTTATAAAAGGAAAAATGTAAATATATTGCGTTCCAACTGCAAAGCCTTTAACATTGTTTTAAGTTATGACCAATACTTATTATTGGTTTATTAATTTTATACAATATATTGGTTGACTTATAGACAAACTAAAAAATATAATGTATACTTTTCTAATAAGTACATATCTATACTGATACTGGGGCTCGTTTAACTGGTCCGTTGTGATTGTCTAACAATGATCTAAGTAATAAATATATAAATAAAGAGTGATCTAAGAAAATAAATGTTTTTCATTATTTATTTCATTATTTTCTTTTCTTTTCTTTTGCTCCCACTTTTCTCTTAAATTCCATAATAAAAATTCTCAGACTTAATTTTTCTTAGATATACTTTCTTTTTTATAATACCCACTAGTGCAAATGTTTATCTCTAGTGGTATACTATATTGCGCATGTGCAATTCTAATATTATGCTACTGCGCATGTGTTAGTGTCATAGTAAATTATCTCGCATATATTCCTTATTGGGGAAAATAAATAAACCAAAAACAAGTTACTTTACGATAAACAATGAACCGCGAATAAAACTGATGTTTCAAATTAATATAATAATAAATAAAACAAAATAATAAATAATAAACCCCTTCCCATCTTTATAATTTATCAACTATGCATAAAAATAACATATAATACTTGCAATTATTGCAATTATTAATAGAGAAAACATGAAAAGTGATTAATCATATTTTACAATACAAGAATATAGTTACCATGCTTCAAGGCTGAGACGCAATCTGATTGGCGAGGGCTCTTTCCTTCAAGCTCGCAAGGTGAAAAGCAAAAAATACAATTTCTCTTCTCTTATCTAGATTAAGTACTATAGGGAGGTTGACTGGAAGAAATTCTCTGAAAAGATGAAATCACATTCCGAATCCCTAGATTCTGATCTTTCTAATTTAGTTGACCCATGGGAAACCTACCAACACCTTATTGATCTTATAGGTGCTGTTTTGCTTGAGTGTGGTGCTAAACATCCTCCTTAGCAGTCAACTCCACGCAAAGTTAAACCTCTTTGGTGGAACTCGGATTGCAATGGAGCATTAGAAGAGAGCAGAAACACTCGCAGACGATTTCTTAGAATTCAAATGGAGGTAGCAAGAACTGACTTTAAACGTATAGATGGAGAGGTGAAACGATTTTTAAGAAAAGAAAAGAATGCCTCCTTTGGGGAATTCTGTGACAAAATTAAAGCATCAATGGGCCTCACTAGGGATTTGAGCTATCATTAGAGCATTTGCGACATCAAAATCGCCAATCAGGTCTAAAATATGTAATGATCCTGAATTCAAGTCTTTTAAGGTTTTGCAGGAAGACCTGGTGAAGCCGCACATTGTAACCAAAGAGTTGCCCCTAATTAAGCCACTGCATCCTTCTGACCCCTTAATGATCCGTTTTCCAAAGATGAGTTTTTTGCATTCCTGATTCAGCTCCAGGTACAAATGGGATAATCTGCAAATTATTCGGAAGATTAGTACAAAGAAAACTGGAGCATCTACCGGAGAATAGCAATTGAATCCCCACCAATCAGATCGGTTTCAGAAGGAGTAGATCGGGAACCGACTGCGTAGCCTCTGTGGTCGCTTATCTACAACAAGGTTTTGGCAGCGGTGGATATTAAGGGCGTATTTAATAACATACTCCCCAAGGCCTCACTTGGTCAGCTGAGGGAATTGGAAACTCTCTCCAGTATCTTCAATTTAGTTTCATTTCTTATCTCAAAAACATATCTTTACTTTTCAAATGATAAAAAATCTTTCAGAGTTTAGGCAGTTGGCGTTCCTCAGGGTAGGGGGGGGTTGTTCTTTCTCCAATTCCTTTTGCTATTTCTCTTGGAAAAATATCTGGAATTCTTCCCAGCAACGTGAAGTTTGCCATGTATGCAGACGGTCTTCTGATCTATATTACCTTTACTAACCTAGCGGATGCTATACAATAAATTAGGTAATCCATACAGACCATGTCGACCACTTTGAATGAAGTAGTGTTCTGTTTGGATCTGCGGCCCCACGCACCTGACTATTTTAGATGTGATGCAACATGCGGCATTAAGGACATCCCTAGGCTGCAGGCGGACCACTCCCGTTGATATTCTACTTTCGGAAGCGAATGAAACCCCCCTTTCCATTCGCACAGCCATGCTGTTATAGATTTATTCTCAGAAATTTTGCGTAGAGAACGAATCCCCAAACTGCAGAGCTACGTTTGAAAAAACTAGAGGAATTACAGACAGGTTATTTAAGACAAATAAAATAAGCCCTCTAGATTCGATTGCAAGTGGCAGGATTTGACAGCCGATCTTGACATAGACACGGAGACGGGCTCTCTTTTTCAAACTGGCTTTCTTCCGCCTAAACCTTTTGAAAGCTATCTAAAAGAGAAATACTTTGATTATACTTTCTTCTACACATATGGATCTAATGACCCTATAAGCGATCGGGCGTCCTGCAGTTTTGTAATCCCCTCTAGAAATATCAATCTGGGCACCAGACTCAATGATTTCTCGACCATACTTGAGAGGTTGAAGGAGTCCGTAACTCTCTGATCTATACGGATTCCAAACCAACTTTAACCAGTTTAAAAAATAGGCTTGTCTCTCTGACTACACAACCTCTAATACAAAAAGTTGCAAATACCTGTATGAGACTCTAGCGGAAAAACCAAAGCGCCTCTTTCGTGCGGATTCCAGCTCACTCTAATATCCAATATAAATAGGAGTTTCCGATATGTAAATAGGAAAACAAAGAGACCCTCGAAGATATAAAACCTTAATAGCGAGGCTTAGAACGTCACACATCTGTACAGGAGAGCACTTGCTAAAAATGAGTTGGAACCTCCCTGTGACCTGTGAGTGCGGGGAAGAGCTTATGACATTAAATATTCTCCTTAGAGATTGTATACTCTTAACCAACGGAAGAAAGGCCTTGTTTGATTTTATGGTGTCAAGATTGCCTGACTTTGATCCTCACAACCCTCTGTTGAACCAAGTGATATTCAACCCTAACGAGATTTTTCGGCCAGGCTGGATTCATAATTTAGGAAAATATGCTCAAGACGGGTTTTACACTGAAATCTCAGTGTTAGATTGTACTGCGTTTGTAGTGTAATTTAGAATTTAGAATGAAAGGTGGAAGGTAAGTGGCAGGGAGGTGATGGAGACAGAATGGAGGTGGAATTTTGTTCTTCACTTGGATAACTTGAAAAATGTTTAGCCATATATTGGTTAGCTTACTCAGAAATATTATAAAAGAACTTTAGACTCGCTCTAGAGGATTTTGAAGAAACTTGCAAAGAATTGAAGGCGCACCAAAGAGTCGATCCAGAGCCTTATTAACCAACCTAATTGACTGACAGACGAATTGAAGTTACAAAAGTTTTGGCCATGAAACCCTAAAAAAAGAAATATTTTACTTTTCACGATAGTTTTATCTGATAATAATTTGTTTATTGTCTGACGAAATTTTACCAACTGTCTGGTAAAAGTATGGCTCTTTTGGAATTTGACATTATGGTACATGCACATTTCAATAGCATATGAGTACAGTGTAAAGTTATAGATTAGTATTATTCTTGTGTTAATCAAGATACTATAAACTTGACAAAATGTATTTTTGAACCAATAACATTACATTCGAAAAGAAATAAATCGCGATCCAAGTGGAATTTAAGAATTTTAAGTTATATTTAATATAAGACTACATACTATAATCTTTGACGTAGGTAAAAGTTTACAAAATATGCAATTTGTAAGGAAAGATTCAAAGTTTCGAAAATGATAATAAAATACCTATTTGAATAAAGAAAAGCAAGGAATCATGAAATGAAAGTAACGTTCTGCAACATCAAATGTACTTTTCATTTATTTGGCTACTTAATCTTTACAGATTACTCCTATTTTGTCTAGAATACAATAATGATAATTGCTATTTAAAACGTTACAATAATCCTAAGTATAAAATAAGCATTAGAGCTTGATTAATAATCAATTACTTATGTACTTTGTCTCTAATGTATCCATTAATATTAGCTACTTTGTAAAAGTGGCGCAAATGAGGTGTATGCACAATGCACATGCATGGCAATGACAATGCTTGAATTATTTACCAATGTGCTAATGATTGTATATAAAAAAAATGCGTGTAGGTATTGTATACACATTTAATAAAACCATTTTCATCAACACTTTTGCCAATTATCGTCAGTTTCTCTCAACAATTGATGCTTGATACTGAATTTCGCCAATTCATTTGCCTCATTTTCTAATTAATTTACTAAACGCTTTTATCGATTATTTTTTCGTATAAAACAAGAACATCCCTTGAATTTATAAATTTATATTGCACAAAATGTATTTTAAAAAAATACGCTTTTTGATAAATTCCTTTTCTTTATAATAAAAAAGCAACAACAAGTGATTCAAGGTGAAAGAACACATTAAAATAGGGAAATAAAAATTTCATATACATAAATAACTATATGTAATACAGAAAAGTATTGAAAATTGTAAAATATGTACCACTAATAACTAAAATGCTTTAATTTGATTAAATCTTATATCATCCTTATTAATTACGAATATAAACATTAATGATACTATGTAATTATAATATATACTACAAGAATTTGGTCAACGAGCAAATTCGTAAACCTTTCAACAAACCAGTTAAAACTTTACATAGTCATTATTATTTACGTCGCATTTACAATTATGAGACCAGCGATAAAAAATGATAATCCTTGACACATGAATATTAAATACGCGTATTTCGTCGAATATACAAATCTATAGTTCGCACGCTCGCACGATAATATACGTATACATACATGTACATACGTATTTTTACTTTTATAAATATATACAAGTATGTATACATATAAGCGTTATTTAAAATAGTAGCGTTATTATTCTCATACAGAAGATGACAATTATATAGTTCTTGGACAGAAAAATTTCTTTTACACATAGCAATATGGAGGGAATTGGCTAACAACTTGCTTCGAATAATTGCAACATACTTGCTTCGCACACCTATAAACAAATATAAAAAACTTACATTTTTCTCACCTCACGCACTTTTCCCTTGCGAATTTACCCGACATTTTTTACATATATTATAATTATGTGTATGCACTTCTAATTTTTATCATTTTCTTTTTATAAATATTACAACTGCAGAAACCATTGGTAAAATTTTATTATTTTTATTTTTTCATTTGTTGACTTGATTCTTAAATGCACATCTTGTTTTCACAAAAATTATAATCACAAAAACTTGAGAAATGCTTCATTTACTTAATTAACACTTTTTACTCATTTCTTTGTCAATAAATAAAAAAACAAGTTATTTTCCATTGTTTACTTGTCTTTGTGAGTCTTGGGAGTTATTTGTAAAAGCGTTGCAATGCAGTTCAATCTTAATTCATCTACATCAGCTCTATTAACTATAGCGTGGCCCAAAAAAACATAGCTTTAAATTTTGTGCTCTCACCCTACTAAATTTTGAGAAGAAAATATATAATTTCAATGAAAGTATAAGAAATGTGTTTTTTTTTTTACAATTTTATATAAGCTGTTCAAATTAGATAATTTTTCTAAATTATTCCATAATTTTTGAGCCACTCCATTACTACTGTTCGGGAATCTTGTTTTCTAAACTCTTACTAATAGCAACTGTTCTTTAATTTTTTTTCACCTTTTCTTTTATACATTTCTTAAAAATTGTAAATATCATCATAAATATACTCTTGGAATAGAAAATTCAGCAAAAAATTTGTTTCGTTTAAAAATAATAGTAAATTTACCATGATTTTTAATTTGCTGCAAAATCAAATTTTCGTTTCCATCAAATTTGTAAGAAATAAATGACAAATTTAATGATATTTTTAAATGATATTGTAAACTTTTTTACAATTATTATTATTATTATTATTATTATTATTATTATTATTATTATTATTATTATTTTGTAAAAAAAAGGTTTCATACTCTACATTTTTAATTGCTATTCATTTTTTGAAAGCACAGTTTCTAATAGTATCAGGTAGAATCAGTGTACTTTATATTTATTTATTTATTTATTTATTACAGCCAGCAGATAAGGTGCGGTATCTAGAGATGATGTACAATACTTTATACTCGTATAATTTATAATATAATACTTGCAAGCCGTGATGTATAGATCAAAAGTGATGTGCAAAATGCTTTACATGTTTGAAATGCATTTAACAATCTCTCTCTTTCTCTCTTTGAAAATGGTCAAATCATAACGTTTTTTCTTCTTTCAAGCTTACGTACAATAGTTTCAACAATTCTGAAAAGCTTTTTTTATAACTAAACAAGTGGTTGTAGTTATAGACGTAATAATTAAGTTTTAAATTTATGTCAGAAATAAATAAAATATAATAAATTGAAAATTTGCAATATTTTTCTTTTAAAAATGTATACAGTACATTTTTAACACAAATTTTTATAAGCAAAATAAACTTTAAAACTCGAAATTAATGTGTAAAGGCAGTAAAAAATTTTAATTAAATTAAAACTTGAATAATTTTTTTACTTTTTCTTTTTCTCAGTTATCCAATAACGTTACTTATGTTCTCTTTTTCACATTTAACGAGATGTCGATTTTCTACCGATTCATGTTACTTTAGCTTAGGTTTATTTTTTAGTTATTATTACTATTATTATTTGTATTATTATTATTATTATTATATTATTATTATTATTATTAGTAATATTATTATTATTATTTTTATATAAGTCTCGCATGCGAAAATACTAAGAAATATCCTCACAAAGTTAAGCTGGACGGCTTTGATAAAATTAGGATCTCTTTAAAGGACGCGAATTTTGTGTGTAAAATCGGAAGGGCTGCTAGATAATGAGATGATTTTTCTTAAATGCGTTAAAGTATTGATTGGTTCATTATAACGTCATACCCTTGAGGCTCGTTTAACAGCCGAAACTTTACTATGAGCGGCAATAAATTGCTTTGGCGCGGAACAGTGCAAATATATTTCAAAGGCATTATGAGTACAATATACAGAATACGAACGGAGATAGATCGTATTTACATGGAATGCACTAAGCGATCATTGACCAAACCAATGTACTCGATTACATAAAAATAAATTAAGCACAGTTTGGCATCATTTTACAGCGACTCACTTCATATAACACTAACTTGGGTCGCACTTTTTAAAATCGCGAATGTCTGCGCATGCACGAAAAGTCTGCAAACACTCGTCATAAAATCAAGTCTTCATAATTGACTAGTGTTGTATTTATTTCTCTACAGATCACCTCAAAACTTTTAAAAGTTCTTCACTCAAATTCTCTTTCTCTTTAACATTCTTTCCTCCTCTTCAATATTCTTTTTCTCCATTGCCTTCTTCTTTCTCATTTATAATTTTTCTTCACTTTTTCGCAGCATGAGAAAAAAGAAGAGCAACTCTTGCGATCTCCTCTTATTATGACGGTTTATTTCTAACAAGTTTTCCTCCAATTCTAACTCATTAAGCAAATGGAGAGAAGACTGTCTATTATTCGTGCAGAGATCTGAACTTATTCGCTTGGTTGAAGAAACATCTTGTTACTCATTGGATTATAATTATTTATATTTCCAAGGAGAGTAATAGTTTCAGTAACGATCCTGATATTCATGATGCCATCTGTTGAAATCGATGTGGAATATTACGATTGATCCATTTGCTAATCCAGCCAGAAGAAATCTAAAAATAGCATTTTATATATTGTATTTTCTTAAGAGAACAATAAATATAACATAAAGTCTGTTTATAATCAGCTAATGATTGTCAATTTTAAATTGATAAATTAAAAAATGAGAAAGACAACAAAAAGAGTTCTATATCTGTCATGAGTTTTAGATAAATAATTAATTATGGACAAAGAATGGAAATTAAAACTATATAGTAAAAAAAATAACCCGCTCATCGATGCGAAATTGTACTTTGAAATAACGTATTAGGTTTTCAATTTCTTTTTTCTATTTATATTGTTTGTATTTTTCGAAAAGAATAAATTATAAATTTTTCAAGATTATTGAAATGCTTATTTCTTAGTGATCATGTTTAAAAAATTAATTTTAAGATCATCTTTTGGCAATATTAGAGCCGATTATTGTTGAAAAATGAATTTAAGTTTGTAATATCAGCAGCCTCAAAAACCCAATTTTTTGAAAGTCCTATAGTGTTTTAAAAAAAAATACTTGACCATCTTTAATCCATCATTTTGAATTTTGAAATATAGACTTTAAATTTGATATATGTGATTCGAAAGAGTAGCCCACAATTAGAATTTCGTAAATCTCTACTACATGTAAATTGTTATAAAGATAAAAGGTAATTTTAGATACATAGAATGTGTATTGTTACGTTACTCATACTACTTATCAGAGTTTAAAAATGAGTTCTAGAGATGTGCCCTAATTTATTGTGATATTAAATTAAATAATGTTAACAGATGGCATCCCTTAATAGTTAATAAGAACAAGTTCCGTATATACCTTTGATCATAAGAAAGTGCCAAAGATCTCACACTGCTCTCACATGATGGAAAAGCATAAAGTAGAGCAAGATTGAAAGTTCGCCATACTTCAACGATTCCTTTATCTCCAGCAGTCATCATGTATTCTCCATCTTTACTCATAATCAAACACTAAAATAAAATTTTACAATATTAATAACAAGTCAGCTACAGAGAATATTATCAATTGATGAATTAAAAAAGCATACAATTACAGCAATTCAATCAAAGACTAGAGGACACCCTTTAGGTAACTCCTTAATCAGAAGCTAGCCAATTGAAATGGAAGTTTATCTCTTTTTCAATACGTAACAAAAGAATTTTAAGGATTACATGCAATTACACAATAGGCGCTCGGCTTGAATTTTCCTCCTTCTGGAAGACCGCGACTGTGCAGAGGACACTGCGCACTCGTACTACAATGTTATTCCATCGATTTCCAATCAATAAAATTGTATTTTAATCGAATTTTGATCAAACTAAATTATTAGTAATTGAAGGGCACTGTTGATTGATTTATTAAAGTGCAGATTTAACAAAATAAAATTTACAGATCAAGGTATCCTCTAACCGATTATACTTGCGATTATATAAACGTGTGATTGATTTGTCCATATAATATAAAAAATTCAATTGTATTGTAAAAATTTTAATTTACTTATAATTCACATAGTTCAAAGTTCAATATAGGGTGAAGGCACCAGTGGTGGATCAAATGGTCATTGTGCTTATATGTTTGTAAATAAATGAATTGTAAGTATCAGTAATTGTTAAGGGAGGCATATAGATCATTATTACAAATTAAAAAAAAAAATTAATTTAAATTGAATCAAGTAGTACATTAATAACCAATTTGGTGCTAAAAAACAAGTTTTGGAGACATTTTAGAACAATTTTTTTATTATTTTCACATAAGAGGTATTTCCTTTCATGCCTATAGAGATCTGAGAACACCTATAAGTAACATATATTCATAATTATGGGATGATCCACGACTGGAGCAGTGATAATCACTATTGTTGAATACAGTGATCCACAATAGGATCATTGGCAAATAATCTTTGACGGCTTATGTGACTTACGGTAAATGTTAAAATCAAGTCTAACCTAAACGAAAGTGTCTATTGGAATCTCTTATAGTCATACTATTATAAAGAATAACCATGATATTTGTCTAAATGCAACCATATAAGACTTGAAAGTCAAAATAAGAAAGTTAAGGAACTTAATTGATCCACCACTGGTGCCGTCACCCTACTACAAGTATGTAATTCTGTTATTCAATATATGGCTTACATGAATTTTCCTTCAAATGCTAATTTAATTTGATAAAAATTAATTAAAAATAAAATGTTATTTTCTTGAAATGATTAGAAATTCGATATTTTTGTGATTCTTGCCGATTTAAATTGATGGAAATTTCATGCTTTTTGGTAAGCGAAATACAAAATTTGTCACTCTGCGACGACAATTAAACATTGAACAAAAAATGAAGGATCATTAAAGTCGCAACTATAAAATTATTTTAAAAATCTGTAAAAATGACAATACTTGTAAATTATCGTTGTGCGATTCATATCGAAGACGCTTTCCATTAATGGTAAAAGCTGCAATGTGTCCTCGTTCATAATTTATTACGACTAAGCCTTCTCGGCTTATTGCTAAATTTTCTGGAGACGAAAAACCGTTTGGGGCTTCTAGAGATCTTAATAGGTCTCCAAAAGTAGTATGAACCAGCACTGGACCGACTAGAATAAGAAACAGATGTTAAGTTAAAGAAAATGTTGACTTTAGTCTGCTTATGTAAATATTTGATTGAAAATCATACAGTGAGATCCGGAAACAACGAGTCCAAGTTCAACGGAGATGGCAACGGCTGTGACAGGTTGCTCATGTCCGGTGAGTGTAGCTCGAGGTGCAGGAGTTTCTCCTTCTCCGACAATAGTTTGTGTTCTTGCATTCCAATGCCAAAGAAGAACTGTACAGTCAGCACTTCCAGAAGCAATGTAGCAATCTGTCATTGCATTCAAGTCACTTCGTGTAAGGCATGTCACCACACCATAATGACCGAAAATAATCTGAACAATCTTGGCTGGAAATTCGAAACAAGTGTTGGTATAAAAATTGGCATAAATGTATGTAATAGTAAATTCTTTGGTATTCTTTATATGTATACATAAAACAAAACAAGAAATAAAAACTTACCAGTTTCAGTGGAGAAAACACGAAAACTGTTATCCCAAAAGCCACACGCAACTATAAAGCGACTGTCAATTGTTGTTATGAAACAATTGCTTCTGATTTTTACTTTTTGACTGAAATTATCACCTAGATGTCTTCGTAGAGCAACATTTGAACTATTCGTGGCTTGTGCTGAAATAATAATACAATTAATTTTGAAATAATGGTCACATGACACCCACACCTCGAAAAAGTTTTTTAGCTACGCCTCTGTCTTGAATATTAATCTTTATTTATTTTAAACTAGCAAATTATTCGCGCGCTTAAGCGCGCTAGCATTATGTAGGAAATTATTAAATTACTTGAATTGAATTTAAATCAAAGAATATTTTCATTTGTACACGAAATTGCTATTCTTTAAAAAAAT
>WNHD01003455.1:0-12662 GCA_011057455.1 Ganaspis sp. Gsp50
AACTTTATTTGTTTATATATTTAACAACTAAATAATAAATTAAAAAATCGGCTTCCTTATGTTTGTTAAGAATTTAATACTGAGTATTTAAAAAAAAAACAAATTAAAATCGGTAAAAAATTACGATCTGTAGGTGGCCGTGAACAGTAAATTCCAAGTTTGAACCACTGTGGCGTCCTTCCGTCAACAGAATATTTTACTACCAGATATCCATAATTATTTTATTTTTTCGTTCCTTTTTAATTGTAAGGCTGCTGTATATATTCTTCGATTCAACATGGATAAAGGTTAAGCATTTCCTCCTAAGAGTTCGCTATTCTCTCCGATTCGCAAGCCTTATCCCTATTTTTATCAATATCCGCTCTAAGACTTGCCACTGATTTAGAAAGTTCATCGTTATACTCCTTTTATTTATCTTCATAGCTCTTAAACAAATTTTTAATCGTCTGTTCGATAGATTTAAAGGACTCATCTTGACCCTTCTTGACTGCAGCCGTAATTGCTTCGACGATTGACGACGATAACTGCTTATCCTTTGATAGATCTACACGATCGCTCGCCTTTTCAGCTGTCTGTTGATTATCACAGGTGTCACTGCTCTCATTTTTCATGCAATCTGCACATGCATAAAATTCAATGCCTTTATTAATGTTATCCAAATTAATTTTCGGATTTCCAGAGTTTGCGCAAACAGCATGTACTAACACACAACATTTAACACATGGCACCACATTGCTACCACTCCTCTTTACATGGTTAAGACATTCCGGACAGGCAGCCATGACACTCACAATGTTTACTAGAGATGTTATTAATGCCAAAAAGTCAATGAAAAGAGACAAAAGCCAGTAAGATTAATTATTCTTTCACTACTTTGCACTACAAGTTATCGCCACACACTTGCAAGGTAGGCCAATTCCAAAAATAAATATTTAACGAATTAGAAAAACGCAATTTGTATTTTAATTTATATTTCAACGAGGTAAAGAATTTAGGACTTCAACTTCTTACTAAATTTTAAGCTTCAGATTGTACACAAAATGTTAGAACTTTTAGCTCTTATCACTCAATTTTAAAAATTTATTGCTAACCACTAGCAAGCGAATTAAAATAAAACAAGTTAATTAAATACTATGTACCGAAAATTCTCTCTGAGGAAGCAAAGTTTCCAGCAAATAAAAACAAATCACTTGGTAGGGATTTTCTGTTTTTTTTTAGAATCATTCATTCATTCATTTTTTTTTATGTAGAAAATACGGATATTTTTAAGTTTTTTAGTATAAGCTTATTTACTTTCTTTGTAGATTACTTTAAATTATATTTTTATATAGTCAGTATTCTTTTGAAACTCCTTTTTTCGAAAATAAAATTCCCATCTTCAAGAAGCAAATAATTTTCTTCGCTTATATTGAACGAGTAAGACATTCTGATTCCTTGAATGTTCTTTAAATGATTCAAAAATTTGCATTACCATCTTTGTATTTGCCTTTACTAATTTAAAATTTACTACCCGATATACCTATTGTAATTTTTATTTTACTATAAAACTATTTATTCTTTTCATTTTTTTCCAATTATAAGAAAGTATGAAATAAGAAAATAATTTTATAAGTAAAATTCTTTGTTCTTTGTATTTGCATTAAGTTAATGCTCTGTATTAATGTAAGCTTCTTCTTCATAGATACCTCTGAGTAATACAACCTCTTACTGTGTGGAACCAAGAGACATTGATTGTGATAAACTAGGAGGTGCCCTCAACACGGATAAAAATGACGTCTCCACTTGGTGAATCTGATACGAGAATCACCATGTATATGGGATCCAAGATTGCCGCTTGATGAGAGAAGTCCTTCATTGGTCGGCGATGCGTGGTTCAGAATTTCTAGCAATTACAAAGGTAATATATAATAAACATTTGCATGCATCAGTTACTTCTCCATGTTATTTGAGGATTTCGGGAAAAAGTTTATATATTCTCAAGTGTTGACGTTTAAATTCCTTTTTTTAAACAATACATTTTTAGTCATTATTTTGAAAAGATTTTTAATATTCTCCAAGACAATACAGGGTTACCAGAAGTCAGGGAAATGTCAGGGAAAATAAAATGAGTCAGAGAAGTCAGGAAAAAGTCAGGGATTTTCGTCAATATCACTGGAAAAATATCGAAAACTCAGGATTTAAATAATTTTTAAGAAAAATTATTTATTTTAAGAAAAAATTAAGATTTTTTTAAAAAACCATACATTTGAAATGAACTTTCAAACTAAAAAAATGAAAAAATTTTAGGGAAAATCGATATGAAATATTTGTGGCGACCCTGCAATAGAATAAAATAAAATATAATAGAAAGAATAAAATAGAATAAAATAAGATAAATAAATAGAATAGAATAAAATAGAATAGAACTGAAAAATTACTCTGAACAAAATATTCGTAAAATATATAATAGAAAATTGCACTAACAAAAATTGCACGCATCAAGGACTTTTTTAAAAGCTAAATCATTCTCTACACATTTACAAATTTACTGGAATATTTAATTTTCTTTTCAAATTCCCTACTGAAATCACTTTAATTCCGTCACCTCCTATGGCTTCCACAATTTCTCAATTAAAGAGCTAAAGTACGGTACACACATGTAACGCGTGATGAGAGAAAATGCCTAAAACTTAAAAAGACGATTTCTGTTTTTTAATCGTTTTCCGTGGTATTTGAGGTGCTCTGTCGTGTGAAAAGAAATAATTCATTATCTTCAAAAATATCACAGATAAAGGTAATTATAGTTGACGCGACTGCTACCTGTATTCAGGTCCTTTTCCCAAACAAACGTCCATACTGTAGATTTTTATTTTTAACTTTTAACCCTTTTCTCTCATGTGATGCATTACATATATAATTTAATGTTTGATTCACGTGAAAAATACAACGAACTTAATTGAAAGTGATACTAATAGGGTTGTGTAGGAATGAGTATGAATTCCTATAGAAAATTTATTGAAAGTAATATGTTCTTCCCTTTCTTTTAGCGGCCAAACTATTTCACCTATAACAATGATATTCAGAATGCTAATGCAAGTATATTTTTACACAAAAATTACACATAAGTTTTTTGGATTACCCTATGCGCTCCACCTAATCTTCCAGGATTTCACAAACTCGATGAGAATAGTTTTTTTATACACATATTTTAAGATATGTACAAAAACATTATTACAATGGTTTAACATAATAATTGTTGGAAGAAAAATGTCAAATATAAAAAAATAAATTCTTTTTGCCTCCAGATTAATCGCAATAATTATGTACAACTTTGTTCTTTGTTTTAAAGATTTCGATGTCTTTTAATACAAATGAGTTAGTAACAATAAAAATCTTATTTGATTTTAGAAGTTTAGCTTTATCAGACCAAATTAAAGATTTGTAAAAAAACATGTTTTGATTCTTGCAGCTCTTATTACTTTTTTCTGCAGTGCTAAAATTCGATACACTGGTATATTTTTATGTAAAAAATTATAAGAGAAATAAGATAAACATTATTGGACAATATTACATTATTATGTGTATGTACCCAGGAATAAAACTTATTAAGAAATCTCTTTGTGAATCGTAAATTTTAAGAATGTGAATTGACGATTGATGTTCTCAATTATTTTGAATCGGAATTGGTCTTAAGCAATATAATATTTATGTATCCTATTAATGAGAAATTTACTGGATCTTCTTTGACAATTATGAATCGGATTAGAAATTTATAGGTTCGATTGTCAAAAACCGGGAACTTTTAATTCCTAGCTTCTTTAGTGTCTTGAATCGGAAGTTTTCGATTTATTGTTTTTGACAAACGAACCTAAAAATTTCTAATCCGATTTATAATTGTCAAAAAATATTCACTAAATTTCTCATTAATAGGGTATCACATAGAAATTGCCGATTAAAGATCAATTCCAATTTACAACAAATAAGAACGTCAATCGTCAATCCGCATTCTTAAAATTTACGATTCAAAATGGAATTTCTCAATCATTTTTTTTCCTAGGTACCCACACTTCTTCTTGCTATACAGTCAGAGCACTAAAAATTAATGCACTGGTGTGTCCCTTCGCACAGGTTTCAGAAAAATTGTAGCGAATCTAATTCGAATTGATGTATGAAACTTGCCTGAAAGAAAACTATAAAATTGAAAAACCTATTTAATCTAAATTTAAATATATTTTAATTTTATCAATATTCTATCTAATCAAGCCACAATTTAATTCATCTACATTTCTATCAATTCAAATTTTACTTCCTCCTAATTCATATTTAATTTATTGTCAATTTATTCACGTTTTAATTATTTATATTTTATTACTATAATAAAATCTCAATTCCATGACAGTATTCCAAAATTATCTAAATGTATCTAATCTATCATCATTGCAACTTCTTCACGAATGTCTATCAAGCTTTAATTCCTTTGTGCAGGTTGGAGTGTAGACTATGTGAAATCAAAATTCTTAAGCTTAAGAAATTCCTATAGGAGGAAGAAGAAAACGTTTGCGAGTGATTTTGGTGCTGAAAATTCGAGACCATGACACTTAATGGAACATCTAACGTTTTTAGATGATGTTAACGCATGTAATTCCAGACCGTATGTAATACAAAATTATACTAAAATATTAAACATTATTTTATTGCATAAAATTGGGTTTATTTCTTCTCCATACAGTACACGCTCGAATGTTCCACCACTCACACAAGTAGCAGAGAAAACTTCACAGAACGCTTCTACGGACCAAGAGGATTGCAGCGATAAGGATGAATTAAGCCATAGTAGAAGCAAGGAGAATTTTGGCTTACTTTTAAAAAAAGCTTTAGGTGATTGTCCTAAATTCCCTTTATATTCAGAAAGAAAAAAAATTCACACGATTTTAATTTTTTTCACATTTGTCCAATAGTAATTGTCAAGTGCTAAGACTTATCGAATCTACCTATGAAAAATAGAAAATTACTTATACTATATTGTTTTACTTCTCTGGTTTTTGAGTTACCGCGATCCCACTAGCCCTCAAGACAAGAAGACCAGAAAGAGTCTTTAGTTCCATCCTCAGAATCCGATATTCGATCACTCTATTAACTTTTAATGTTTTAAATCTAATGTTTTTAAGTTTTTTTCCGATGATTGGCCGAATTTTTTTCACCTTGATTTTGGAGATTGTATTTTTTTACAAGAATCCATTAAATGGAAAAAATATTTTGTTTGTACCCGTTTTTTCCTGCATGTGAACTGTAATACTTCTTTAGCTAATAGATTTAACTGTTGATATTGGTTTCAGAAAAAAGAAAAGCCAAGGACGATCCTCTAGAGAAAGTGCTTTTGAAAACAGCCACTAGAAACAGTGCGAGGGCCCCTAGAAAGGTGCTCACCCCGATGCAACAGTGGGGTATGTGGCTCGCTAATGAAATCAATAGTGTTGCTGATGACGAGAAAATTACTAGTTACATTGTAGAAATGCGCCAGAAGAAATAGGTCCTAAACAAACTATTTGTATCTTATCTTATTACGTATTATTTTCTTTGTTAATGTTTAAAATTTTTATTTTATTTTAATGGTATTTTTGTTGTTCGCAACAGTGAATTAAAAGAAGTTAAATTAATCATCATTTGAATGACGTATTAATACTTCTAAAATACAGTTTTATAATGGAATTGTGATTGAGTCTGTAAGTTCACTTCACTTCGAAATTACTTCACTTTCAATTTCTTTAGCCTTCAGTTCACTTTAAAGTCTAAGCAGTCAGAATTGAACACAAGGCGATGTGGAATCATGTGAAGTGAGTTCAAAGTGAAGTGATTTTACAAAATAGCCCCCAGTCGACAATCTAAGTCTAAAAAGACAATATTCGATTATATGCTTATAATTTAAAAAACGACTACGTTTATAAACGTTTTAATGCAATTAAATGCTATTTTAAGAATTAAGATAATTATAAGTATGAAAGTTTTAAATTACATCCTTTTTTGATTTAATATTATATTGCGGTTTCTTGCAGTATCTAAAACTTGCAAAACTTTCCAAGACTTTTAATTAGTGTTATTTTGTTTGTAAATAAAGAATAGCCGTTCGGAACTGTTTCGTAAAAATTTTCTTCGTTCAATGCATGTACTTGCTCTTTTAGACTGAAATATAGTATTGCAAAATACTTACTTTTTATTGTTTTGTTATTGACAGTCAAAACTTCTGAAAAGTCTTTCCATGAATATTGCATGCTAATCTTCAAATGTAATTGAAAATAATTTTCATAGAAATCAGCATACTGTAGGGATAAGTGTGTGAAACTCAATCTTCAAAGATTCCAACGAACCTTGAAAATTCGAAAAACAATGAAACGGTAGTCAGGTTTACATCTGTAAACACTATCGATCATTTTTTTAAAGTTTCGATATCTCTCCTGACCAAAATGAATTTCTTTGATTCTCGAATTTTCAAAAAATACGATTACAACTATGAATTTTTGAGATTCGAGAATCAAACAAACTAATTTTGCACCAGCAGGTTGTTACTGAAGCATAATAACAATATTCGAGATTGGAAAATCAAAAAAATTCATTTTGGCCCGGAAAGTTACCGAAACTTCTCAAAAATGTTTAACATTGGTAATCGGTGTAAACACGCAAAGAAAATCGCAAAACAAAAAAGCTGGAATTTTTTTTACAAAAAATTCACATTTAAAATTTGGATTTTTGAGATTCGATATACCAAAAAAATTCATTTTGTCCCGAAAAGTGACTGAAACTTCTCAGAAATGTTTAACAGTGTTTACAGATGTAAACACCAATAGGAAATCGCAAGACGAGTAAGCGGGAATTTTTTTTTCGAAAAATTCGTATTTAATATCTGGATTTTTGGGACTCGAGAATCAAAAAAATTTATTTTGACCCGGGAAGTTCCCGAAACTTCTCAAAACTGTTTAACAGTGTTTATAGGTGTAAACACCAATAGGAAATCGTAAAACGAGTAAGCGCTAATTTTTCTTGCAAAAAATCAGAGTTGAAATCTGCATTTTTCAGATTTGAGAATCAAAAAAATTCATTTTGTCCCGGAAAGTTCCCGAAAGTTCTCAAAAATGTTTGACAGTGTTTACAGATGTAAAATGAAACATTACAATTTATGTATGTATGCCGTATTTTTAAACAATCGTCAAAGTTGAGAAAAAGTAGTTTTTGAGTGATCCTTTCTCTCCTAATTTTTGAATCAAAAAATGTATATTCTTAATGTTGTAGCTCTTAAAAATATCTACAAAATGATAGGTCGTAAGATGGAATTGGATAATTTTTTAACTTGCAAATGAATTTAAATCGCTTTAAATAATACTTTTTTCATTGTTTAGTAACTTTGTTAATAATAATGCAACTTGGATAAAACTTTCTAAAAATGTGCGCCTTGCAACCCTCAACCAATCGATAGTAAATCAAAACAGAACGGATAATTAGTTTACGCAAAAAGCTATTTGTTATTAAGAAAACTGTTCTGCACGTATTGAATTTCTTGCCCGTGGGCCCAATGAATTGTCGTTTTATTAGGCTCATTTCACTCAGGAAGACAACCACTTTCAACTACACTTTAGTTCTTAATGATTTTTAAACAATGAGTTTAAAAAAATGGACCCCAAAAAAGGGGTACGTTTCTTTGTGATAAACAAATGCAATAATTCGGTAAATATTTATCCTCGGAAATTTTGGATTAATGTATCAGAAAGCTTATCTACTAACGAGTATTTTAAAAAAACAAAATTTAACCTACGATAAGTGGGAAAAAAGAATTTTTTTCTTTTCAAAAAAATCCCTAAGTCGTATTTTTTAATATTTTTTAACGAAATTTATAGTGCTTAAAGATGAATTATTGATGTATGTGATAAAAAATCATCAAGATTGTAAGAAGCGATTTTCTTGATTAAAATAATGATACTAGTAGAGCTTGCTGCTCCTGATGAGTGGAGACCGGTGGTGGGGGAACTCGGAGTCTCCTGGTGTCTGCGCGAGTCATATTTGAATTTGAGCTTCAAATTGCTTAAACTTCTAATATCTCGGTAAACAATCAACCGATTTTGCTCTTTCTTTTTTTGAATTAGGATATTTTTTTCTCACTATTCTAATTATGCTTATCATTTTTCAATAAAATTATTGTTTTTTACAAAAATTGTTAATATTTCTTTTACTTACCTCAAATTTAATATTTTTCTGACATTTAATTTATATAAATTTCTTTTACATGTTATATTTATCTAAATTAAGGTTGAAACGGTAAATTAAAAAATTAAAATAATGAAGTAAATGAAAATTGTTGAAATTATCACTACAATGAAAAAATTATTTCCTTAAATTTTACAGAACTGTTGCGCAGCAGCGGATATAGACATCTACTGTACAGAGTTCTGTAAAAAGTGGTGAATATTGCAGCATTTTATTATACTTGTATTATTTAATTCATATTAATTATGGTTTAATAATTTTTTGTCTATTACGTAGAGCACTTAAATTGAAAATTGGATGGGGAAAAGGTTTTAATTTTGTAAATAAATACAATTTATTAATTTAAGCAATTATCAAACATGTTTTTATTAGTTTAATTAATTCTTTGTCTTTTCTTAAGAACAACATCTCCATTTTCTATCTCTAATCGATCAGTTTCAAAAACTTTTTCAACTATTTCAATGTTCACAGCATCGATATCATCGTCATCGTCATCGTCGCATAGAGTTTTATTAATTTCAATGTTGCTGCAAGTATTTGCTTCGCAACACGTACACAAGTCCGAACAACGCAAGCCATGTTTTCCGCAGCTATAAGCAACCTCTACACCCACTTGTGCAATTACAAGCAATTTTCTTAATTAAATAAGCGAGTATGGTTGTAAACCATTGTTAGAAGATTTCCACCCCCAGTGAAGAGCATTTTTTGCACCTCTAAGCCATTGCTGTACTTGGTAATATATTATTAAGCTTTACTATTCGAACTGAAGATTATAAAATAATTACATTTCTTACAAAAAGTTTAAAACTACAATTATATTTCACTCTAAGTAATAGATGAAAAATGATTAAAACATAATTCATATGAATTAAATAATACAAGTATAATAAAAGTATTTTAAAAAATTATGTTTATAGTGGTAAGTTTAACAATTTTCACATATTTCATTATTTTAATTTTTTAAGTAACCGTTTCAACCTTAATTTAGATAAATATAACATGTAAAAGAAATGTATATAAATTAGATGTCAGAAAAATATTAAATTTGAGGTAAGTAAAAGAAATATTAATTTTTGTAAAAAACAGTAATTTTATTGAAAAATGATAAGCATAATTAGAATAGTGAGAAAAAAGGAGCCTAATTCAAAAAAGGAAAGAGCAAAATCGGTTGATTATTTACCGAGATATAAGAACTTTAAGCAATTTGAAGCTCAAATTCAAATATGACTCGCGCGGACACCAAGAGACTCTGAGTTCCCCCTCCACTGGTCTCCACGCAAAATGAGTAAATTAAAGACATTGAACTGTAAAGATATGAAATAAAAAGATTTGTCAAGATATACGTAAGTCAATAAAAGAAAAAATAAAGGAATAAATGAAAAATGTTGAGTTTACAGAAACTTCTAAGAACATTGGAAAAAATATGTGAAAGTAGAATAACTTAAAGAATAATAAGAATCTATAAAAAAGTATAAAATAAGACATTTTTTTCCTTTTATTATGGAAGAATTAGGTAAATGTAAAAATAGAAAATCTGAAAATATTAGAAAGTTTATAAAGAAAGGAAACAAATCACATATGTTGAAATTTCCCTAGATGCGCTCATGTTACATATATAATTTTTTGTACTATTGTTTTACGCCCTAATGCGTGGAAAGTTGAGTTTTTAACATTCAATATGGAAAAAAAAATTAAACGGTCAAAGAGTACTGCAAGTTATGATAGTGAAAAAATATATGGAAGAAGTAGAAAAAATAAGAGTGACAATTTGATTACTTGAAGTTTAATTGGAATGTATTTATGTTTGGTTGAAATTCAAATTCATTGAAATTTAGACTGTTTAAAATTTGAATTACATATTTTGAATCGATTACAATTTTTTAAAAATTAAGCTTGGGTTGATTCAAGCAACATAGTAATGATTAAAATTGTAAGAACATAAAAACAATTCCTTCAGCCCCAGGGTTCGGAAGTAATCTACTTGAGGTAATCTACGTAGTTGTTTACATGTAAACTACCTTGTAATTTCCGTGTATAGTATTATACGTAATTTACGTCTCTTAAGAAAGCTTGTGATTGTGACTGCGAGCACTGCATAACCTACAATTCTACAAACTAATCAAAATAAAAAGTGAAATTATTAAAAACATAATGAGTAAGGGTGGTAGGCCGAAACACTCGTCGTGGGATATATTAAAATTTAAATTAATAAAAACTGATGGCGGGAAATATTGTGCGTTATGCACGGTTTGCCAAAATCTTTTAAAGAATACGGCCGAAGAAAGGTTAAAATCTCACCGGTATGTATATATACAAATTGCATTTTATTTCAAACAAAGTGGTTGCTATCTAATTTTTAAAATAAATGATACTTAACATAAATAATTGCACATATTTCCACAGTGCAAAATTGAAAATATTTTGTAAAAATTCCTTTTAGTTTTTCTGAAATTAATTTTTAAAGTGATCAAAGTACGGAAATCTGGCACGTTTTTACTTTTAGAAAATGTTTTTAAAATTAAGTAATTATTCAAGAAAGTTAAATTCTCTCGTTCAATATTAAAAGATATTAATATCATCTACAATTTTTAACTGCTCTCAGTATTTAATAACCTTTAAAAAGAAGTAGAATATGGTTTTAAAATTGAACTGTCAAATTCAAAATTTTTGCATATTTAACATTTAATTCTTTCCAAATACCTTCCAAATAAGAAGAATTTACGCCATATTTTTCGAATTTCTAATTATTTTCCTAACTTTTAATCAAGAAATACAAAATATTTCAATTCGAAAATTGGCAAATCTTGTATTTTGCCAAGATTCAAACCTCTGTAACTTTTTTAGAGAAAAATAAAAGAATTTTAAAAATAAATAAATTGATAAAATATATACTTTTGGTTTCAGAAAAAAATGTCTTTTGACACATGATGTTGAACAAATTGAATTACTGGATGGAAGTGATCCCCAAATGGACATAAGTAAGATAAGCAACTCTGAAACAAGTTGTATGTCAATAACAGACAACGAAAAGTCCTTTGACAATAATAACAGTGTCAGTTTAATATTATTTTTAAATGATTGATACTTAAATTGAAACAATTAATGAATACCAAATTAAATTAATAATATATCAAAATTTAACTAAATTAAACAATAAACATCAATTTTGCACGTTAAATCATCCCATGTGGTATTTTTCAATTTTTAAAATATTTCATCCTTTCTCCTATTTCAAGGAAATAAGATTTTGTGTTTCCTGCTTCTATTGTTAATTGGCTATTTTTTAATTGATAGTTTTTTTACAAAATAAGAGTAATATTCAATTTTTTTATTAGCTTTTGTGTGTCTGATATGAAAAAATTCATTGAAATTTATTATAATTTTTATTTATTTTTGGTTAAACTAAAGTTTTTTTCATGATTTGAAAACATTTT
The DNA here is from genome assembly GCA_011057455.1 of Ganaspis sp. Gsp50. Lineage (NCBI taxonomy): Eukaryota > Metazoa > Arthropoda > Insecta > Hymenoptera > Figitidae > Ganaspis > Ganaspis sp. Gsp50. The sequence goes on from WNHD01003455.1 coordinate 11,667, forward strand.
TTTAGATAAGCCGAGTCAACACTTCTCAACCAAAAAAGCAGTCGAATATAAAACCTTTCTTTGACAATTGTGGAAATAAGGAGAAACTATCAATTGATGGTGCAGTTGCAAATTTCTTCTTTGGCTGCAACATTGATTTGAAGATCGTAGAATCCGATTATTTTATAAAATTAATGAAAATTTTGCGGCCAGCGTATTCGCCTCCATCAACTGAAATATTGTCATCAGTGCTTTTAAATGAAGCTTTCAAGAAATTAGAACAAAATACTAATTTCACTAATAAATTTGGAATATTATTGCCGTCTGTTGAGATAAATAAGAATGGAAACGTTGATATTAAGCTTTTTATAGCAGACCTGGATGGAAAATACGCATTTCTGAATTCGTTAAAACTAGAAAATGAAATCATATTTGAAAATGAAATTCACCAAATTATAACTGAAACTATAGAAAAAGTAAAGACTACGCATTGCTTAGACATATTTGCCATTGCATCGAATAATAGATCAATTGAAAATTTTAATCAGCAGAGTATTTTCTCGTTAGCGTGTAATGTCCAAATTTCACACATAATAGGGGATTCTTTAACAAATAACGACTTATATCTGAAAGTCTTGAGCCTTATGGTTGAATGTTTAAAGAGTGATTTTCTTTCTCAATTTTTAAAAGACCCTGTAAATTCATGTACGGGATCTAGTCAATCTTGTGATGACCAACCTACTTGGAAGATTCATTACGAAGCTTATTTATTTTTCATTGACAATGTTAAAATTTAAAAAAAAATTGCAGGAGAAAATTCCTATGAATTTAATTAATACAATACTAGATTATTGTTCGATAGATCATTTGAATCTGAGGTTACTGATTTGTTTGAGGCTTATCAATCAGTGGCTAATATAATGTTACATCCCGAGCGGTTGGCGAGGTTAAATATTAATTTTAAAATTATTTGATAACGTTAAAATCAATAGGGGAGGTAAGGTAGGCCGATTAAGT